>JACGWL010000014.1:9615164-9891547 GCA_034509725.1 Sesamum angolense | reverse complement strand
TAATATTATAGATAAATATAAACAAATTTATTATAGATAATTTTTTATTTATTTATAAAATTATAGATAAAAATTCATAAAATAGTAATTATTAAAAGTATATAAAATTATAGGTAAATATAAATACTTATAAATTATAAAAAATAAAATTCTTATTTTATATAATACATAAAACTATAAAATTAAAAATTATTATTTTATAAATAACAAAAAAAACCAAAAATCCTCACCCCCACCCCGCCCCACCCCACCCCACCCCCTTGCCTGTCCGCAGGCTCGCCCGCCACAGAAGGGGGCGACATCGCCTATACGCCCCCCACCACTGGGCGACTCGCCGTCGCACAGAATCCCGTGGTCGCCCATCATTGGGTGACCGCGTCGCGCCAGCGCGTCGCCCCCCTCTATTGGGGCGGAGGAGGTGACCAAGAAGGGGATGGGGGAGAGGGGGTTCGAAGGGTAGAATTTTTTTTTAATTTATATTAATTATATAATAAATTTATTTATAATTATATATTTTTTATATATAAATATACCATGTAGGATGTCTAGTGTATTTATTTGTCACGTCAAAAAATGACATGGCTCATTTGGCTTGACACTTCAGCAATTTTTATTCAATTTATCGGAAAATTGACACCAAAATCCTAAATTGGACCTAATTGAAGTATTTCTGAAAATTAGTATAGAAATGTGATAATTATCATAGTCAGTGAACCAAAATTGAACGAGAATTAAGTTAATGGACTAAAAAAAATTCCCTTTTTTGTCAGTAATTGATCACCAATTCAAATCCAAATCTTCTTTTACAATTGTATAATTTTGTGTTTGGTCTAATGGATTAGGAATTAAGAATTTCATATTCACAATAGCTTTATAACTCAATTAACTCAAGATCAATAGGAACAATGGCTCAATAACTCCTAACTACAAATCCAGGATATTATAGGAGCAGTAGACCGATTAGAATAGCAATGGTCGTTTAATTCAAAGCTTATTTGAATTATTTTTTTTTTCAAAACTTTCTCAAATCCAAATGCAGCATTACACGATTGTCGTCTAATGTTGTGATTGATTTGATGAATTTGAACTTAATAATTTAAATACATAAAAATAAATCTACTACACTTATTTAGATAAGTTTATGCTGCAAAGGATTTGATGAAGTCTTTCAATTTTCATTTTGAGTTATTTATAATAACATTGTGACCAATTTCAAATATATTCAATATGAAGTCATTCAAGATTTTTTTATAAATAAATTCTTTGTTAAATTAAATCCATCAATACAAAATTCTTCATATTGATGGATGGGAAATTCTTGCTCGGATCTTGTTCGGCGAACCTGAACTAATTAAATGGCAAATACAATACACTTGCCATGTGATTTGTGTATAGTTGAAGAAAATTGACTAATTACATGGCAAATGTGATACACTTATTCTGTAATTAATTTATTTCGACTAGATCTGTTCTAGACAAGAATTTTCCATGGATGGATGGTTTAGAGAGAGAGAATACAGAACAGAAATTTCTATATTTAACTCTTCTTTTCTCACATTTTATCCTGCAGAAAAAGCTCGCACCAAATGCTGCTACCCCGAGTTACCAGAGCGTTGCACTTATTGTGGGCGTCACGGGCATCGCCGGCAGCGGCTTGGCCGAGACTCTGTCATTAGCCGACACGCCCGGCGGCCCATGGAAGGTCTACGGTGTGGCGCGCCCCTGCCCCGAGTGGCTGGCCAACCTCCACGTCCAATATGTCCAATGCGACATTGCCAAAACGGATGAAACGTATTCCAAGTTGTCACCCCTCACTGATATCACCCACAGTTTTTCTACGTGTCCTGGAAGGTTCCAGACTTGTGAACTCAACGACATTCTTTGTAGTGAAGCAAGATCAAATTTTAAGTGACCTTGAAAATATATAGCTTCTGGTATGGAGATATATGGGAATTTTAAGCTATGTGACAAATGGAAAATGAGTATTTGATTACTTGAATAGCTTTGAAAAATATACTGCAATAATGGGAAATTTTTTGATATACTAAATTATATTGTTCAAAAGCATATATATTGTTACATTCTATAATGAAAGTTTCAACCATTATTGTGTGGGAGAAAACATGGGAGCTAAATTCTACAACGGCTAATTTTTCACCATTAATTGAAGAAATAAATAAAAGTAGTGAGTGCATTAGTTTGTTTTCAATGCATTAGATTTTCAGCGTCTGATAAGTGATGAATATGATTTTACTAACTATATTAAATTTATTATGAATGATAAGAATATATATTTATAATGTTCTATGAATATTTTCTTTTAGGTTTAAAATGATAATTTTGAGCGTCCAATACTTGGTTAATGAAATTGAAAGCAAATTGTTATCTGGATCCAAAAATTATTTAATAATTGACCACAAATAACGTGTGAACCATTTAATTATATAACAATTAATATTGCTTTAATCCCACTAAAGAGTCAGGTGTTTTGTTTATTAGTGAATTGCAAAACTTCACACACTTGACTAGCATAAGCGGTCTGGACGGTATGAATCGTGTTTAATCTCCATAATGAAAAAGTGGTATTGGTGATATAAGATTTAATAGCAATTGAAGGTGTAATTGAATAATGAATTGTAATGCTTGGATAATCATATCAGAGTTTATTTTTTGGTATCGCAAATTCATTACTATGGGGTATATATATTTATGACCATTGTCTAATCTACACACTGATGTATATGTGTAATACATATTTATTCACAAGGGTAAAAAAATAATTTTAATATATAAGTCATATAATAAATATATACACCCGGCCACACTACATAACTCCCAATACAACTATAAATACCAAAATATTATTTTTTATACAAGTTACTATTCATGGATTTGACCTCTCAAGATACCTCTACACTCCAAATACCCCTGGTGAGCAAGTGTGCGTAAAATTTCCGTCTCATCCATTAATCAAAATCACATCCACATCACACACACATACACATATATATACATATATACACATATGAAAATTCAATTTGAATAATGAAGTAAAACTGATGAGTAATAAATTTCTTATTTACTTTCATGAAACAATTATTAAGATTATACTTTAAATGATTTCAATTATTTCATGAAACAATTATTTCTATATATATGAAAGTTCAATTTAAATGATTT
Organism: Sesamum angolense; assembly: GCA_034509725.1. NCBI lineage: Eukaryota > Viridiplantae > Streptophyta > Magnoliopsida > Lamiales > Pedaliaceae > Sesamum > Sesamum angolense. The sequence continues at coordinate 9,888,367 of JACGWL010000014.1, read as the reverse complement.
GTGACATGCACAAAAAGTTACAAGTTCTCTAGTGGATATTCCCACTTTAGAAAAGGCAAAAAATTAAGCCCACTTGCAAAATATGCGAGTGTCAATCACTCTCCGTTAGTTTCTAACGGAGAGAGGTTTTTAACTGTACTTTGAATAACACAAGAGGTTACACGCTATTTCATCAAAACAAGGGGGGTGTTATGAAATTTACTTTTTTTTTTTTTTACATACAGGTCTTTTCTGAATGAACTCCACAAGCACCCATTCGGGACCCCATATTGAGGAGCTAGTAGCTACTGAATTCGAAGATTGGTTCAAATGTTATGTAAGTTGTGCTTTATGAATTGTGCCACAACTGTCAGTCATCAGTGGTTTCTAATATGTGTTAAAAAGTCAATTGAATTACACAGACAACGAGCTGTTGAAATTGCATTATTGGGGTCCTACAACTAAGATCACAACATTCCCGTGTTACTTTGTGCATGGTTACAATTTCCACACTAATGGTCACAGCATAAGAAAGTAAACTATGAACTGTGGGGTATGTGTCAAAAGCTCATCATATACAGCTATGGATAGTGACTTCTATGGGATTCTCTAAGAGATAATTCAATTAGACTACCCATTTATTCCAAACATGTAGATCTTTTTGTTCAAATACCGTTGGATTGATCCCGTGAAAGGTATGAAGGTACATCCTCGTCATCACCTGTTGATGTAAACTTCAAAAAGGTATACCAAAAGAACGAACCATTCATCCTGGCACAACAAGCAATACAAGTATACTATACAAAGTACCCTAGCCTGAAGAGAGACAATGTGGACTGGATGACTGTATGCAAAAGAAAAGCCAAAAGAGTCATTGATGACTCTTGATGGACCGAAGTTGCATTTCAAGAAGAGGAGACATTATCTACTCCACAAGTTGTGATAGACAACTTATGTTATGGCTTGCATGACCTAAATGGTATACAATTAGTCGTTGATCTTTCGGTTGCAAATCAACAAGGAACATATACGTCCCGCTCGACAATTGTTGAATCTGATACGAATTTGATGAAGATTGCTTTGACGAGGATTACGAGACTAAAGAAGCCAATAATTATGATTGAAAGTTCAGTGTTTCTGTAATCAAACAACTGTAAATATTTCTGTAAAAATTACTAATTAAATATTGCAATGGTATTCTATACAATTGATTATATATATATTTTTAAAAAAATATTCAAATTAGGAATGGTTATATGTAGTTATGATCGTTGCCAAAACTGTTCCCAATAGGAATGGTTAACAGTACAAACCGTTCCTTTTATAACGGTTCCTCACTATATGCGAATAATGATAAATTTTAGAGTTAGAATGATCAAATAAATAACAACTATGCCTAAAGATCTTGCAACATTCTACAGAAAAAATGAGGAATTCAAAAAATAGGAAAGGTCAAATTAAAATGACCGTGCTTAGAGAGCTCTGGACAAATTTAAATTGGTGCCAAATGAAAAGTGGAGGAAAATTTACTTTTAGGAATGGTTGTTAAATATTTGACTGTTCCTAAGATAAATTCAAAGCAAGCTGTGTCTAAAGGTGTAAACAAACCGTTCTCAATATGAATAAAATAAAACCGTGCCGAAAGGAGTGACAGAACTGCGTCTAAATATAACAAAAAATTTCTAGTTTACTTCCCGGTTAGATAAGCACACATCCGCGAGCCTGATAAATTAATTCCAAACTTAAACGCATAACTATTATAATATGTAAATATATATAGCAGTCCAATGTAAAATCACATGGTTTGATTGAAAAATTTGCATCATTTTGAACCTTGTTGATTGTGAATCAAATGATATCTCAGTATCCGTAACACAAAAATATCCAAAGTTTCATTGAATCTAATATTTTGTCGATTTTAATCATATCCAACGGTCTGATTAAAATTTTAACGGTTTGATTAGGCAATGTAGTTTAACATATAAGATGCTACTTACATCTACATAAAACTAACAATCTTGAATATACAAATTTACTTGATTTGTTGAATATGTATCAATTTATCGAAAAAATTATATATGTCAACTGGTCTTAATAAATTTATGGTCTACTTTCTTTGATCATTAACATGTCCGAAATGATCTTTCCTCCATTTTTAATATTTTAGTTAAAAAAAATTACTTTTGGCACTCATGTAGGAACGGTCAATACAACTATATGAACGGTCAGCTAAAAAGCCCACTAAAACAATGTCATCTTCAGATACACCGACATCGTTTAAGATGTTTTGGCCCCGTTTTAGGAACACTTATGTTAATAAATAACTGTGCCAAATTGAACCCCAAATCTAAACGAACCAAAGAACATGAAAGGACATCGTTCTACTTAATTAGGAATGGTCATTTATAAAAAAAAAAGAAAAAGCATTCCTATATTATGCTAAATTTTAATATATATTTGACAGTTAGCAGATTTTTTCCTCCCTCACAAACTCTCTCACTCGCCCTATGTTTCTCTCTCTCGCGTGACCCCTCGCCTCCCGCCGCCGTTGTCTGTTGTTTGCCTTCACCGTCCGTGGGCTCCCTCTATCTCCCTCTTCCGCCTTTTGCCGGAGCTCTTCGTCTACTGTGAGTTTTCTAATTATTTTGCTTCGCCCTTTTTGTTATTTGTGAAGATATTTCTGAAAATATTTTCACAAATATTTTCAAAAATATTTTAAGCAAAAAAATATTTTCAGAAAATACTCAAGAAAATATTATTGAAAATAATTTTTCCTAAAATTAAAAATTTTTAGACCAAATTAGAATTGATACGTGCAAAATTAGCATGGATCCAACAAGCTTAGATCTTGGTTCTGGATTTGGGCCAACGAATAAAAGGAATTGAGAAATAGAACCTGCAAAACGACAAGTTAGCACTCAAATGCTAAACTTAGTATTGGATTTAAGAAAAAAATAATCGTGATGAGAAATCGAGATATGATGATCAAATTTGTGAGAGAAATTGTGTTAAGAATGCAATTAGAATGCAAAGTAAATATTGACAACAAGATTCCAGGATCTGGAAGGTGTCCCCCACTTGGGGACCAAACATGTATTTATAGGGGGTGTCCCCCTTTGGTGGCTTTCTGCACGTTCCCTCAATTCTCGAGAAAAATGGATAAAGGTTGTTCGGATAACTCATAATCTGTTCTTATCCTCTACTAATCTTGTCGATGTAAGTCTATTCCCAAGTTCATGGAGATCCTTCATCGGCGAGGACTCTTAATCAGCAAGAAGTCTTCCTGATCAAGGAGTCCAGGCGTTTCAGGGCCCCACCTTTAACTCATGTTTTGCTTATTGGCTAAGGGGTACACTTGCCGACCCAGGTGCCACTACAGGAAAATTGGCTTTTAGCTACCAAAAATTTGCTACAACAAAAATGGCGTAGTTACTTGTAGTTAATAACTACGAAAATGCACCAGTAGCAAAAAGTTAGTGTAATACGATGTCATTTAGTGTTTTTTGCTACGAAGGATTGTGTAACGAAAAAGTCGTTATCTATAAGTTTTAAAATACACAAAACAACGTTGTTTTGACTAATATTTAAGATCTTTTACCACGAACTTTATCTCATTGTAGCCAATAAAAATGGCTTCAAAATTTTTATTTCCGTAAAATTTGTATACAAATAATTTTATTTTTGTTTTAATTAAAAAAAGCATTATACAATGTAGGAAAAGATTTTTATGATAAACAAACTTTTAAGTTTATTTAATGTATAAAAAATACTAATTATTTATATATTTATAAATAAAAAATATTTTTTATTAAATTTATTAAATAATTGAAAAGTATGTTAGATATCAAAATAAAGAAGGAGTTCTATCATTCAGACATTCACGCCACTTCTCACATCACTTAAACCCTAAAATCTCTTTATCTCATAGCACGTGGCACGCCCCAAGCTCTGTCGTCGCACTGGCTGACATCAGAGCTTCTTTGCCACGTCCACCAGACCTCCAAGCTCACTCCGTCATCCGCACCGGCTGCCCAACTCATATATTAGGTAGTTTCCTCATTCTTCTCATGACAACCACCCAACTCATTTGTCTTTTAAATATGTGTAGTGCAAGTGATTATGATTGCGTAACATTTGATTATTTTCTGTATTGTTCGGCAATCAGTTTCATTTCTGACATCTTGCTCCTATATGTTGAATCAATCTAGATTAGTGACGCCGCGATGTGTATATTTGATTATATGTTTAGTTTCTTTTTATTTTTAATTTTTTTTTCTGTTTTTGCTTTTGAGCTTGGGAAATGGGGGTTTTGCCTTGTGGGTGCGATTTTGAAGGATAAACTGAATAACTTTTTAAAAAAAATTGATTTTTTCTCACTGCAGGTTCTGGGATTTGATTGCATTAGCATGCTTATGACATATGAACATTACATCATTTTTGCTTTATTTTCTTGTGTGGTTGATATATGTTGGCATGTGCCCCTGTTTTGTGGGTTTTTGAGGCCTTTAGATTACGGTCGTAATTTTGAAATTATAACGACGCTTAGGCCTAGTTTTCCATTTGGAATTGATTATATCTGAGAAAATGAAGGTGATTTTTTTTTGTGTTTTGTCTCTAATAGGAAAATAGGGGAATGTTTTCTTTTATTTTCAATTTTATTCCCTTTTTGAGATTTCTATATCCTTCCTTGTTGCCATTTTGGTTTTTGCTTAGAAAGATACTGATCACAACTCATCGTTATTGTACTCTGAAGGAGGGAATGATGTTTTGTGACCTTTTTGTTTTTTGAAGGAATGTAATCATTCATTGATAGAGGCATCAACCATAATAAAGTTGACAATAGTGGAAGGTGGATAAACTCCTTCCTTAAAGCCTATGGCTTGTCTAGCCAATGTGTGGGCTACTGAATTGGTCGCCCTTCCCACATGGGAGAAACTAGAAATATTACATTGGTAAGCTAAGGTTTTTATCCAAGAGAATGTGGCCTAGAGGAGAGTAGTCGATATTATTGGATGACAAGCTCGAGATGATGTTATGACAATCCCCTTCTAGAATGATTCTTGAAAAACCAAAGTGTATGCATGCCTGCATTGCTGCTCTAGTTGCAAGTGCCTTGGCCAATTTAGCTTGGTGAATGTGTGGAATACGAATGGATCTCCAAGCAACACACTTACTCCTCTCATTCCTGATAATCACCCCCAACCCTGCATCTCCCGTGTTAGAGAAAATTGCCCTATCAAAGTTGGCTTTAAGCAACCCTATACCTGGAGGAGACCACTTATCAAAACATTAGAAACAAATGCAACAATATCCAATGGACTCCGATGAACACTTTCCATTGTCGACTTATTACGATTACCCCATATAGGCTAGCAAATGGTCACGCAAAGATCATAGGTTTCAACATCTAATTTCTCATTTAAGTTTTGCAGCCAAACAAGTGGAGTCGAGATCCAATCCGAGACAATGGACCAAGGTATGTTAGACAAAGCCTATACCTGTCGAGCAAAGGCACAATCAAGAAGTGCATGGTTTTCATCCTCGCCATCCAATCCACATAACGAGCAGTTCGAACTGATGTTTATCTTCCTTCGTGGGAGATTTGAGATCGTGGGGATTGCCAATTGCATAGACGCCACAAAAATACTTTGATCTTGTCGGGTACTCTACAAGACCAGATGCAACTAAATCCTCCATCAGAGAAAGCATGAGATTGTCCAACATCCTTATGTGATTGCCTCTTAGCCATATCTCGTGCAAGAATATATGCACTATTCAACAAGGAAGCGTCCATGTTTCAAATAGTGCCATATATCCTATCTGTCAATGAGGATCTTGCAAGGGGTATTGCTACAATATTGTCAATATCCTCTTTATCGAAATTTTGTTGCAGTAATTCCAAATTCCATCTTCTAGACGAACTACTAACTGCTTCATTATAGCATAATTCCATCCCATCGATTAAGATTGGAGTATATATGGTACGTGCAATCTGTGAGAAGGGAGTCGGTAGACGAAAGCAGCTCATTGCATAGGTGAATAACTTGTTAGTACAAATTTGATGAGTACCTCTTTCCCCGCTTGGGACAAAAGCTTCTCTTTCCAACCAAGAACTCTCTTCCAAATGCAATCACATAGAGAGTTAAAGATTTCCAACTTTGATCTACCAACAATTGACAACAGACCAAAGTAATTATCAAATTTCTCTACAACCCTAACGTTCATGATCCTTGTTAGCTGTGGCCTAAGTTCCTCTGGTGTGTTGGAGCTGAAAATCACCTCGGATTTTTGGAGGTTGATAACTTCTCCGGATGCCCTCTCATAGATCCTCAAGATTTCCCGAATGCTCTGGACTGCCCCTAAGGTAGCTTTGCAGAGAATCAAAGAATCATCCACGAAGCAGAGATGCAATATTCTTGGAGCATGCCTTGCCACCACCACCCCTTTGATTTCAGCTCGTCGTTTAGCAACCTGTAAAAGCTTACTAAATGTTTCAGCATAGATATGAAAAGGTAAGATAGTGCTTAATTTCATATGTGATGAGGACATTATCAGTGATGGGTCCTCCACTAATGAAAGCTAATTGGACTCGGATGATGGAATCAAGACACCCTTTAAGCCTATTACCGATGGATTTAGAAATAATTTTACAGATGACGTTACACAAGCTAATAGGCCTAAAATGTGAAACCATCTCAGGGGTCATAGAAGGTGTCCCCCTTTAGGACCAAACTTATATTTATAGGGGTCATATAATCTAAATTGTTATATGAATTTTACTAATGCCTTTTTAATTTTATATTTTGTAGATGGTCTACTGGTAGGACTGTGGCGATTTCTCCATGTTCCGGGTCTTCAACATGTGGGCCGACAAATACATCCGAAAAAAGTTCTCCATCGCTTGGAAGAAGCTGTTTAAGCCACTCTAGCTGGCCAACGAGGTATGGGTTCAGCTCCAGGGATACTGGACCAACACGGAATTCCCTTTCTTTGTCTAGAGGGTTTCAAAGTTGAAACCTCATGGAGGAGAATCGGGTTGAAAGAGAAACCAATGCTTGTAGCCATATGAGAAAATGACAAATGGTAAACGCTGTTTTTACTCATGTTTTTCTCATATTATTCTTGGCCTTTGTGTTTATTTCATACACCGAATGCTCGGAAAAGATCAAGGGTACACCCCTTGATCGAAAATTAATTTCGTTAATTATCGCATGTTTCATCATTTTTTAATTTTTTCGCGCTTCCACCGCATTTCCCGGGTCGATCCGCTTCCTTCATTATGATCCATGAGAAACACGCAAGTGAATTCATAAGAGTTCATCTCTTGGGCTTGCAATATGATTGTGAAAAATGAGCCTTTCAAGTTTGTTGATAATGGCAATGCCGAAGAGCTCGATCATAATTACTTTGTCGCAATTTGTTCAAATTATCTTACTCTTCATCAAGGCGAGAAGTTCATTATTGAGCCATACAATCCTTGTAAATTTGGGCACAAATTTATGACACACGTGCAGCTTGTTTAGAAGAACGAATCTGTTTTTGGCGCTTATCTATTCTATCCAAGTCTTCATCAAAACCTTGGCTCCCTTGTCTACCTATCAATGCTAAGAAATTATGCTCGGAATCTTATAAAGCACAGTGGGCTAAAGTCCATGGGACTTTTCTTGATGACAACATCGAGTGCTTGATTAGCCCAAAGTTAATTAAGATTACACTCAAACATAAAAACCACGAGAACAAGCAAGTTGATGGTGGCGAGAGGAATCCCCAACATGTGCTTGTTCCTTCTATTGTTGTCAAGGGTAATCCTCAAGCTGTGGTTGCGGAGGGAAGTAAAAGAACGAGTTCTTCACATAACTTGGCGGATAGTGGCAGTAGCAACAAGGATTGTCATTAGCAAAGGTATAAGAAGAAGCTTACACCTTTGAAAGCAACAAAGGCTCATGATAGTGCATTGCAATCTTCCTTGGCAGATTTTGTTGCATAGGTCATATCTCCTGGATCAAGTAAGTCCAAACTTTTTCCTTTTAATGTTTTTTACTAAAATTGTCACCTTATTCTCCTTTTAGTTAGATGATGAATTCCAGTCCATTGATGCTAGTGAAGAATCTCAAACTAGTCAAAAGATGATCATGGGGCCTAATTTGTTGACTACAACTCGTCCACTTGGGATGGGACTTAAAAGAAAATAACTTCCACGTACTGTTGCAATGTCTGTGTCTAAAGGTGAGAGATTCATCCTTAACAACTAAAAAGAGTTCCTTTAAAAGATGTGGAGTGATCTTCTCATGAAGATATAAAATACCCAATTGACTTCATCTCATCTATTAAGGACGATGTTTACCTTGTTTTCACAAGGTTGACATTTTGACATTTTCATCTCATCTCATCTATAAAATACTCCAATTGACTCCATGAAGAGTTTTTACAAGTTTGACATTTTGAAGGTAGAGGAATCATTGTACGTGTTTTTTTGCAAAAGTTGTTGCTTATGATGAAGCAAAACCGTTGTCTTCTAAGAAAGTGTCCCAAAGTCTTCTTGAGTAGGAATTAGAAGAATCTAAGGATCATCTCAAAGATGCTCAAGCTAAAGTGAGTAAAGAGGCTTCTAAGGTCCAATCTACCATGGACAAGCTAGAGCGTATTGAGAAGGAGATTGTGGAATTGAAGGAACAAAGAACCTGCTTGTGTGCTACTTTGAAGGGGGAAAAACAACTCAACCATGATGCTCAAGCCAAAGTTAATGAGATGGAAAGACATTGCAACACTCGAGGATACCATTCCACTGAATGATGCAATAGTTGAGGACTTGGAATCTTCGAGAGTAAGTTTGGAAGTCCTTATGGAAGACTTGAAAAGTTTAAACTCTTTTTCTTGAGATATGTTTAGGATTTTGTCTCTTCTCGAGGTGGTTTTTTTCTTTTTTCTTTTTGTCTTTGTTTGCCTCCATGTCTTGAATGAGTGTAGACATGTAAAATTTCATGCCCAATTGAATGATTACAAGAGTAAAATAATATATTAACTATCAATTATATCTCTTTTTTTATTCATATTTTGAAACTTACTAAATTAATTTAAAATGTAAATAGTCAATTTAATTGATATTATATTATATATTTTTTCATTAAATCAATGACCGAGAAGTAAGTACTTCCACGAATCAAATCATATTTCATAGTCAAATATTCCAACCGATCAGACGACGCCATGTGGAGCAACTGCATATACTCTCCAATTAAATCAAGACAAATATTTGTGATATTTGTCTTTTTGAAAAATGCAAATATTAAAGAGATAATGTCAAATTGACTAATCATATCATTTCAAATATTTGATGTATTTATTTTTTTAAATTAAATTATAAAAAGATAATACAAAGGTGTTCAAGTGGATCACAACTGTACCTCTTTGACACTTATATAAAGGGGTCTTTTGACACAGAGCAAGAGAGCAAGAGAAAAACAAGGCAAGAATGCAAATAATCCTCTCTATGCAATTCCTCAAGTACAAGAATATACAAGGGCGTTCAAGGCAGAGATTGACTCTTTCATCGAAGGTGCACCACAAATTATAGCATTTAATTTGGGATCACATGCACTAAGCCCTCAAATTAATATTATAAATATTCAAATATCATCTCAAGAAGATTCAAGCAGCGAATCCACTTTCAAATCATCAAATTCCAAGTCAATACTATATCGTTTAATTCAGGATTATAGGCGTGAGCCCTCGAATTAACGTTATATAAATTTAATTCAAGTCAAGGGAAGATCTACAAGAAGATTTTACTTTTGAAGTTGTCAAATGCATTCTTGAAGAGAAGAATAAGAGGATCAACTAGAGATTGTACCCACTTTTACCTATCAAATATATATTTTTATTTGTGATAATTTTCTTGTGTTTTAATTTTCAGACACGACAAAATTAGCGCTCACAAATTTTGGCACGCCCAGTGGATTATCTTTACCTCTCATCTCTTCTCATCGCAAATCAACTTGAAAGGCCAACGGGGATGAAAAACAATATTTCCAACTCTTCAAATTTCAAATATCATATAACAAGCTTGGAAGGTTCTTCTCAAGAGATGGTGTTATTGTATTACCCCTCAAGTTTCCACTTAAGTTGGGATCAAAGCAAGAAACTCAAGTTGTGAAGAAAGATTTGCGCGATAATTCATTGTCAATAAGTCCAAAGGCTGAGGTTGCAACAGTCATGATGGTGCAAACTACTTCACTAATAAAAAAATCGCATTATTGACAGCTGATGTACGAAATTTATTGAAACATGTTCAAGCACGTGACGATCAACTTAACAAACTCCATAACAATTTTCAAAGTACCCCAGCGATAAATGAATTTGAAGAGTAAGATTTCTCAATTGAATGCAATACAAGCAAAGGAATTTTTGTCTCTACCAATGAATTTATTTCTGTTGAACATGTGAGGAATACAGTGAATGAAGCAACAACAAAAAAATATATGATACTCGAGGTCAAGCTTTAAAATCTTACGTGAAGTCTTACACAAATAGGATTGAGCAATTGAAAATTCTAGAAAACTACCAACCTCCTAAGTTTCAACAAGTCAATGGTCATGGGGATCCTCGGCAACATATTGCTCACTTTGTTGAAACATGCAACAATGCTAGAATTGATGGAGATCTTTTAGTCAAGCAGTTTGTTTTATCCTTGAAATGTTTTTGATTGATATACTGATCTTCAAGCAAATTCTATTGATAGTTGGGATGATTTACAGAGTAAGTTTTTCAATAGCTTTTACAGTGCTCGACGTACTGTAAGCATGATTGAACTTGCTAACCAGCATTAAGAAAAAGATGAGCTGGTCTTTATTACATCAATAACTGGAGAAATCTATCGCTAAACTGCAAAGATACTTTGTCTTAAAAATCTACGGTTGAGTTATGCAATCAAGACATGCATTGGGAATTATGCTACATTCTTTAAGTAATAAAACCAAAAACTTTTGGAGAGCTAGCCACTCGAGTACATGAAATTGAAATGAGCTTCAATTGCAAAGAAGATGAATATTTAGTTGATACCAATGATGATGATGATGATGATGATGATGATGATGATGATGGTGATGATGATGATGCAACACCATAAAATTTAAATAAATTCTGAATACTCCTGGATATGAGCATAAACTATCTAATATCTCAAAAAAAACTTCTCAATGCTTCTAGATACGACTATAGACTATCTAATATCTTTGAAAAATAGTTTTCAGTGCTCTTGGATATGAGTATAAACTATCTAATGTCTTCATAAAAAAAAAAAATTCCCAGTGCTCCTAGATATGAGCATAAACTATCCAATGTCTCCGAAAAATTCCCAATGCTCTTAAATATGAGCATAAACTGTCTAATATCTTCGAAAAATAAATTTCAATATTTCTTGGTATGAGTATAAACTATTTATAAATTTAAATTGAAGAACTCCTTCATATGAGTATAAACTATTTACAAATTTAAATTGAAGAACTCCTTGATATGAGTATAAACTATTTACAAATTCAAATTGAAGAACTCCTTGATATGAGTATAAACTGTCTACAATTTCAAATTGAAGAACTCCTTGATACGAGTATAAACTATCTACAAATTTATACGAGGACTCCTTGATATGAGAATGAACTATCAATAAAATTCAAGTGAACTACTTTATGACTTAATCCTCCAATGAGATACGTAGGCAGCGTGAAATATATTTCAATTTCAGTCACATGTAAAAAAAAAATCTCATGAAGAAGAATCAATTTTGAGACATGTTCACTACTTCATTTCGCTGCAGTAGATGTCCGTGAACATGTAAAATAGCTCGGGGTATATTGACAGTTTTGGTTTCAAATGTTGCTTCAGAAGCCGCATTTAGTACGGGTGGTCATGTTCTTGATCCTTTTAGGAGCTCTTTGTCTCCAAAAATAGTTCAAGCACTTATTTGTGCCCAAGATTGGCTTCGGAAAGTTTCCAAATCAATTAGTATTAGGGAGGATTTGAGTAAACTTGATGTGATTAAGAAAGGTAATTTTTATTTCTTCTTGTACTTTATTTCTTGTTCAATTCTATGTACTCTAATTATTTTCTAGTTGTCTAATTATTTTCTGTTTTATTATAAAATTGACTAAGTTGGGTGTTGATTCAACAATCATTGACATTTGATGGTACCACTTCTTCATTTCTACATTGTGCACGATTGCTCTTGGCACTCGAATCAATTCAATAGAATTTTCTTTTTGTGTTTTATTATCATGTAGTTGTGAATTGGTAATGAGATTTTATGTATATCAAATATATTGTAGATGTGATTTTTATAATTAAGTCATGGTTGGAGTTTTAAGATTATAATTTAGTACAGTCAATTATTAGTTTGGTAAAATTAGTTTTAATTTTGTAAATGATTGTCTATTATTTTTTATTTTTTTTTTCTTATTAGGTTTTATAATTATAAATATTTGCTCATTTTTTCACTACCAGACTTGTCAGGTATCCGACCTAAGAAACCTGATCCAACGCCCACCCCTAATTTTGAGATATGATTATAAACACAAATCGCACAATATCCACAATAAATAACACTTTTTTCTTCACTCATTTGACCGCTTTTACCTTCTTGCACTAATTTCACCACTTTCCCCTCCAAGTTGGCCCACCACCGTATTTTTTGCCAGCATTGTTATTCTATACATGTGTTTTTTGCATGCATCAAAAATAAATTTTATATCATTATCTTTTCTCAAAAATTATCTATGGTCTTATTAGTGGGAAAAGAAAAAAATAAATGAAGAAAAATTATATGTATCGGTGATGGAGCATTTATTTTTTGTCATTTTGATCGTGAACTTTACTTTTCTAGCCAGTTTTGGATGGAAACAAAATTGAACTCTAGAGGGGATTTATAAACATCAAGTTTTACTTTCCCTCCATCTATTCCCTAACCAAATATCATTTATTTTCTTTTACATTCCTTTCTCTTTTTACTTTTCTTATACACTTACTTTTCACCTCAACCAAATAAGCTCGGAAAAAAGTTAAAATCTTGTGTTGGCCTTTCCAACCTACACGGTAGTGTCATAGTTGTTTTGCAAAATTGTGTTTTATTTTAAGATCTCATTTTTAGTGTTCTTAAATGACTTCAATTTTCTATTGTTTTTGTGTAAAAAAGAATAAGTTTGGAATAAATATTTTGACTTATTCTTTGTAAGTAAAAATAAATGTTTGGATTGATTGATTTTAGCATGTTTTCATGTACAAATAGAAGTGACAAAACAAATATATTTTGACTTTCTCATAAAATTGAGGTTCTGGAAACACATCCTTTAGTGTTGCTAATTATTTTTAATCTTCTAATTACATGAACAGTGAAAAGATTTGAAGACATTGTGATATCCCATGAATTTATTTTCCAAGTCTAAGAAACTAAATCCACCATTTGGAGTCAGGCCCATTTACTCATCATCAGCAGGCCTAAACCATGCTCGTCCACTTAGGCCTAATTTACTTGCATATAGGATTAATGGTTTTAGGATAGATGGGATTTGCATCTACATAGCTTGGGATATTTTAATCAATTTTTCATGTTTACCAGAAATAGGATAAATTTCTTGATTATAGTTTTTTAAATGTTACTATTGTTAACAGACAAGTATTAAGATATTTTTACCTTTTTGCCCTGAAGACAAAGTGTCTTGTCATACCCACATTAATCTTTGAGTTGTTTTATCTGACCATCGAGGTCTTCTTCCCTCGTAAGCCAACCCAGTGGAAACCCTCTTTCCTTCTCTCTTGTTGCTGGGCTATGTAAAGAAACTACCCGAGGTTGAAATCGCCTGCCAGTTCGACATATAAGCACCTCTTGGGGTCATACCCTCTACTAAGGTCAATCTAATGTAAAATTTATTTGGTATTGCTATAACTTTTTGCGCCTTCCCGTTTCAACAATTTGTTGTTTTTGTCTTATGGAATTCATGGATTTTCACATCCAACAAGCCCGTTTACTTTTCTTTTTTCTATTGTCAAAATCAATAAAGTGTAAGTGGTTCCTAGCAGAAAACTTCTCATTGTCTATGCTATATATTTTTCAAAATTTTTCCATTCAACCTTTTACCTTTATTCCTCATGACTTCAATAATTTAAGCAATCCCAACTGTTTTTTGTTATGCACATTAAAATTGTAATATGGTTCCCTTCCTCACCTAGTTTCGTTCAATGAAGTTGTGTTGTTGCACCTGTTTTGTGATCTTCCAAATGTCCCAATACTTGACAAAGTCATGTTATTGTATATTTAATAACACAGTTGGCCTTGAGATGAATTACTAGAAACTGTTAAGGCTGGATGCTAAATTTCTTGTAACCAAGTATCACCGCTTATTCTGACGACGGCGGATATTTTACATTTGCCTATGTAATTGCTTAGAGAAAATTCACAGTTCCCACAATGGTTTGTTTATTTGTATTATAGGCATTATGTCTATGGAGAATGGTGGAGTGGGTTCACAGCTCATCGACTGAATCAAATCACGGTAATCATAGTCTTTAAACGTCTGGGTATGTGCATTAGAATCGGGGTGGTCAAACCCGATATGACTTGATCAAAATCCATCCAAATCGGTGAAAAACGACCAACTCGGTAAAAAAAATGAGTTATATTTTTTTTAAAAAATAGAAAGAGAACAAGAAAGAAAATGGTGGCGGATGACGATGAAGCTGGTGGCGGGTGGTGGTGTCACGACATCGGGTGGGCATCGACTGAAGAAGAAGGAAAGAAAGTTGGTGGTGTGGGGGAAAAGAAGGAAAAAGGAGGTGGAGGGGGGAAGAAGAAGAAAAGGAGAGGTGGAGGTGGGCGGAAGAAGAAAAAGGAAGGTGAGGGAAAGATGGAAACGGAGGTAGAAGGAGAAATAAGGAAAGGGGATGGTGGAGGTGGGGGTGAAGAAGGAAAGGGGGTGGGTGGAGAAGTGGAGAAAGAAATGGGTTGTGGGATATAGATATAGATATATTTAATATATGTATATAATTTATAGAAATATATATATGTATATATTAGTTTCTAACATATATGTTAGTTTTATATATATATATATATATATAAACTAATATATTAGTTAATTAATAGATTTATTTTTTTATCTTTCTTGTTAATCTTTTTAAAATTATTATTATTTAATTGAATAGAATTTAATTTAAAATTTTTAAACTTTTTTATTTATATATATTTTATTTTTTATCTTAATCAATTAATATATAGTATGTATTAATATGTTATATATGTATATATAATATAGTCTGGGTCCATCGATTTTTTCACTGCTGTCCAACCGATCAGATCAATGACCTAGTAACTTGACTGGTTCGATCCCCGGTCCAGTTCTAAAAGTATTGACGGTGGTAGATCCTAATCCCCGGTCCAGTTCTTCTCCCTGTGTTCGTGGATTTCAATGGACACAGGGAGAAGCTTCCATGGATGCCTCGGTAACGAGGTGGATTTGTGGCATGCTTCATTCCTTTGTTATGCAACCCAGTATATAGGTTTTGGCCGCTTTAGTCTGCACGTCATGCTTGTGGTTTTAAATTGGTGTATAAGGGCAGTATTTCACATTGCTAATTTCTTTTCAATTTTTTTAGGGCTCCTATTAAGGAACCTTCAGACGGATTGATCTTACCATATGTCGGCATTCCAAAGAGTTTCTTGATTGTTCAACCTATTATAGTACGAAACTGCAGTCAAGTGTGCCAAGGAACGAGTCAAGCAGGAGTTGTCCCGTCATCGACGGTCACCTCGTTACTCGTTATTGCATTGTTCTGTTGGGCTTTGACCCTTTCCCTAGCAATAAGTGTTTGCCATATAAAGCCATAGTGTTGGATTATGTTGGTACCTGTACATTTAACCACCAAGCTTATTAAGGGTAAAATCATTCACATCTCTCCCATTTTGAAGTTGTTTTGTTAAGCAAAGCAGATAGTGCGAGATGCCGTTAGATTCCAAGTCTGTGATTTTGGTTAGGCTACGTACCAGGAAGGTACACATATCATAGTCTCGTTGAAACTATTTTCTTATTGAAAGTTTGGTGTAAGAATGATGTAAATCTACCTTGATATAGTTTGTTATGGAATTCTTTGAATTTTCATGTTGTTTTATTTTTATTTTTCTATTAAATAGGCCGACGTTGTGTTGGCTAGCTTGTCCACATTTACTTCATTTTTAATTGCATTAGCTCTATTGTTAGGGTAATACACACAAAATTAGGGTAACACACAGATA
Organism: Sesamum angolense; assembly: GCA_034509725.1. Classification (NCBI taxonomy): domain Eukaryota; kingdom Viridiplantae; phylum Streptophyta; class Magnoliopsida; order Lamiales; family Pedaliaceae; genus Sesamum; species Sesamum angolense. The sequence continues at coordinate 9,872,112 of JACGWL010000014.1, read as the reverse complement.
ATTAATGGTGTGTGCTTTTGGCTGAGTATTAACGTCTTTTATGCAGTATGATATCATCCATCTACCTACATAGCAGCAGTAGTGCATTATTGTCAGTTTACATACCGTAGTTGTGGCTTTACTCTGACATTGTTTTGTTTTTACTTCATTTATAACTACCAACCATCGATGCAGTACAACATAAATTATGCTTGTTAGGTACATGAAATATAAATAGCTATCTTTTGCTTTGATTTTCTTCACGCTCATTTAAGTGCACACCCAATGCCCACCCCCTATATATGTATTTGAGGTGTCCCATTCTTTCCAACTCTGGTTGCCAGAAGCAATCTCCAAAGTTCATGTATTTCTATCCGTGATATTTCACCAAATATGAACAAAATATTCCTTGAGTCTTAGTCTCCAAAGTCTGTATATTCACCTAGCAACATCCCAAAGTGCCTACTGTGGTGCAATATGTGATGGCTTGCATCATGTTTATAGGTTTCAATAAGCGTCTTTTCTGAGCGAGTGATTCACCAAACAACTAGTTTTCGTGGCTTATAAACCGTCTAGACGTTATTTATCTTGATGAGACCAAACAACTTATCATAAAATAACTTATGGGACCCGATTGCTTGGCTAATTTTTGTGTTATCTGTTCCTTGTTTAATACTTTATGGATTCAACCCAATATTTATTTCAATCGTTCATGTGCCCCTTAAGCTTGTATTTTCACATATATCATATGCATTAGTTTGTTGACTGTACTTTACCTGTAAAAATCTTTCGCCATGACTTCGTTGGCGCCCAAACTATGGGATGCATTAAAACTTTTCTTTGGTGAAGTAATAAACAATCTAACAACTTGGCCAACCTGAATTTATTTTTTTAATAAATTGTTGGCCACTTGTTCTGAGAATGACAAATGCTTTGTTTGAGAAATACCTCCAAAGTGTTCAAAAGAAGGCAACACAACCTTCCAAAAGTGTTACAGTCCGGGTGAAGGTTTTGTGGACAAGACATATCATTAAATGATACTGACCTATGAAGGTGCTTGACTTGGTTAGCTATCCTAATGTTAAGGTTATATTGGCGATCCCTAACGCGACGCACCTCTGTGCATGTAGTGGAAGGTAACGAATGACACAATGAAATAAGGTGAGTGCAACTGCAATTTCAGCCATAACCTATTGTACTGTTATAAAAAATCTAACATAATTTTTTGCCTTGTCCTAATCCTAATTGCAAATACACAACCCCATCAGATTAACGTATACATAATGAAGATACTAGTCCCCACATATTAGTGAAGTAGCAAATGCGACAAATATGACCAATGACATAGATATAAACCTCACAACGTAATTCGAAATGTATAATTTTGTTAGGTAACAATGATTTACTAAATTTTAGTCGAACCCATATTAGGAATAGTAACGGTCGGGTAGAAGAGAACACAATGCACAATTGTAAAAAACACAAACATGAGAACTTAATATGAGCACATCCTTCCATCTTCGTGGTAAACAACAACGCTGTACTTGTCTTGAGACTATTAGACAATTTGTGCTTACTAAAATATGTCCAGACATACTTCTATACAGTTTTTTGACAAATTAAGAAGACAAAAAGTTGTAATAAAAACACTTAATATTTAAATATGTGACTATGTTATTCATCCAATTGCTCTAAATCAGGTGTGAAAAGGAGCCCAATCCAAGATATAACAAACAAAAAAAAAAAAGATCTGGAAGGTTTAACGCTACAACCCATAAGAATAAAACACATTGCCAAGCACAAGAGTTATTGCTGGTAAAAACTTATGAAGATGTGAAACCTTACCTAATTTTCTAAGCTAAGCACCCAACTACCAGACGTCAGAAAGTACTCCCTGCTATTCGTGTTTAGAGCAAATTGAGGAAAATGGAGGAATTGATGTTAAGAAAAACTAAGTTGTCCAAGGACGGAAAGAAAGAAACAATGATACTCCAGATCAAGAGAACCAAAAAAGAGAATTATACATTGCAGTTAACAGAGCCATAGTCGCCTCACCTGAGAACGAAAGAACTTTAAGATGCAAGTAAAGAGAGTTGCATTCTTTCCCAGAAATGATCAAAAGGTTGTTACTCAAATTGATGCAATGTTTCAAGTCGGAATGAAAATTACGAGGGATTTGAGATATAATGGACATTTTTCATTGAATACTTGTGGGTAAATTTGGGACCTGAAAACAAAAACAACACAACAAAGCCTAGTAGGATAAGAATCCCAATCAACTAGGCTGGATTTTAAGCCTGGAGGAAATCAAGGACAATCCTAGGCCAAATGTTGTTCTCCCAGGCTGGTGATTTTTTATTTTTATTTTTGTAAATAATCCTAGATACACGACGAATTCACTTTGGTAAACAAGACCACTATTAAGGGGTTAAAAAAGCACTAGCCCAATCAACCTAGTCGCTATCAGTCGCAACACTCAATCCAGACTTAATTGCAGCAAACCTACTGCTCATCCACTTTGTTTGACATGTTATCACTATTTAACATAAAGGGGCTAACTGGATACGGATTTATGTAACTAATTCTCAAACTTTAAGATATTCTATTACTAACCTAGCAAGATCTCTTCTTGTTGGTATATGGCACAAATGACGTGCCCAATAGAGGGATTAGCAATATTCCCATAAAACAGACATATTAAGAATCTTGTGGATATCTCAACCTCCTTCATCGAATCTTAAATCTCTCAAATATAAATTATTCATATAAATGGAGGTCCAAATAAGTCAATAAGGTAATCAAGCTGATTCAATAACTCCATATGGATTTTCTATAGTTTCTACTGCCCATATACGAGTTTAAACACCATTTTCTATATTTTCGACACTCCACACCCGATTTCCCATTCAGCTTACTAGATTTTACATTTTGCCTCTAGTTCTATCTTTAAATCCTAAGATGTTAGAATAGATGATCGAAAAGCCATTTAGATTGGCCTGGATGTAATCTGTTATGATAATTGCTAGATATTATGTAATATTATTTAGTGAATAAAAATGAGCGTTTGTTATTTGCATTTTCTCTATTGTACTCATTCTGTATGTTTATATTTGCTTAAACATCACAACAAAGCCCACAAACTACTTAGACATTCGTGCAGTTGGACCGCACATTGGATGGCGGTCTTGAAATCAATTGTGAAGGGATTGGGTTTGAAATTTTCCAAGTCGAGGACCTCGAGATTGGGCATCGAGTTTTCTACGGAGACTTGGACTAAAAGTCGCATTTATTTGATGGGTACCGCATTTGATCGGTAATAGACTTGGGACATCTATGCGATCTTAATGGGTCCATTAGCGAGGTGTCGAATCGACTGAACTGACTTAAAGGGTTCGTCATAAGGAAGCCTTGGAGGCTTGGTTGGTATGACTTGAATTCCCGGTTCCGACAGTATAGGAGTAGTCCTCAAACATGAGGAATCATGGTAGTCAAGTGCATACGATGACTGTATCTTGAATCTGGCGAGAGGTGATCGTATCACAGACATGATCATCACAAGCTTTGTCCAGTGTAATCGGAGTATGTAGCGAGGACGGTGAGTTTCAAGAAGAGGATCCGTCTCATGTCTATGTATGACAGAGGTATCACTTATGCACTTGAAGATGCGTTCACGCCTTATGAACTTGTGGCCATTGTGGTTGGTCGTATAGGGAAAAGAGGTTCCTATATCGAACAATTAAGCGCAAAACGCATTAATTCTAGAAGGGGCGGATTAATTTAATTGGATTAAATTATCTTTGAAGAGAATAAATGATTGGATCATTTACTTAGACCAATCTATTGGATGGATGACTTGAAATTTAATTAATTGGATTAATTAGAATTTTAAGTTGGCCATTAAAATTAATTAGATTAATTTTATTGGGTTTGGTCCAATTTATAAATTGAAGGAGAGATAATAAAAGACTTTGACCCTTTAATTGGATTAAAGGATATTTTATTGTTGGGCTTATAAATTACACTAGGTTTGATTTCAAGTTCATAAGATGTGGCTTGATTTATTTTTAACTAGTCAAGCCCGGTCCATTAAAATACAAGTCCAAGGCCTTGGTTAGACCATGGTTGGGCTAAGGAGGAGCCACTCCTCCTTGGGTGTGGTGTGCACGAAATGGTGCCTTGGAGTGCACCAAAATAAAGGTGGCATAAAGCTGTTAGATGGTTGTTGAAATCTTGCTAGGTCAAGACTCCTTGGTATCTTGTGATTAGGTCATATATAAAACCTAAAAAACCCTCATAGCCAACCAGCAGCTGACACACACACATGAGCACGAAATTTCTCTCCAAAAATCCTCTCAAGACCTTAGAGATCGAAAGAGGAACAAAGGATCCAACGTTAATCAATAACATTGTTGATTCTTTGCACTTCTGTTGAGGTTTTGCTAGCACGAAATCTCCAAATCCATTAGTGGTGGAGTGTTAGTTTTTGCAGGAACTCAAGATCGATATCTCGTTGTGGACGGATCCAAAAACAAAAACGAAAAGAAGACAATGCTTGTAGTCGTACGACTGAAATGACAACGGTAAATTTCTATTTATATTTTTGCATCTTGTGTTTTTCTCATGTATTCTTGGCCTATTCGATTTTATTTTATACACCAAACGCCCAGGAAAGATCAAGGATACACCCCTTGATTTGTACTTATTTATTTAATTATCGCATGATTATATTCTTTTTCGATTTTTTGCGCTTCTGCCGCGGTTCCTGGGCCGATCCGCTTCCGACAATACGTATAATCAATATATTGAGAATTTGTAAATGCTAATAGGATATTAAATAATATTCATTCGTTACCATCAATCTTTAATGTTTCATTATATATATCAAAGTTCAAACCTCCGTTCCAGTTTCTCTTAAATAACTAAACTTCCTAGGTATATAATTAATTTAACAACTAACTCATAAAAATTTATTTAATCAAACCCCTTATCTCTTTATAACCAGGGTAAATTACATCTACCTCCCCTGAGGTTTGGCATAATTACAAATACCCCCTCGTTGTTTGAAAAATTACAAATACCCCCCTAATGTTGATAAAATTATGTAATCCTTGGATGGAGGTATAGAAATGTCAACTTTGCCCTTACAATATTTTTTATTTTTTTTAAAAAAATTAAAATCTTATAAAAATATTGAATGGAATGGATGAAAAAAATTTAAAAATTATAAAAAAACTATCGCCTTAGTTGATAAAAAAATATTTTTTTAAAAAAAAATAAATAAAATTATAAATTTAAATTCATAAGGGTATATTTTGGTCAGTTCACTATAAAAATGCATAGATTGGGGTAATTGTTAGACGGTCCTTAAAATTAGGGTATATTATAATTTCTCAAACAACGAGGGGGTATTTGTAATTATGCCAAACCTCAGGGGAGGTAGATGTAATACCCTTATAACTATCATTTTTAATAACATTCCCAAATCGGATTATCATGAGAATCTCATTTTTTCTTTTTAATAAACATAATATCTCTCAAATATAATTTCTTAATATTTCTTGAATATAGTTTTCGAATATTTCTATAAATTTTCTATCAATTCCTCGCTCCAATATAATTTAACTAAACACCAATACATATAATTATGCTTTTGGTGATTAGATCTGATGAAATCAAGTAAGTTAACTATAGTAATGAGCTAACAAATCTAATAATTTAATTAACCAACTATATTTTTTTCAAATCAAATAGGATATTTAATTCAACACTAATTTAAATGATCAAGTCGTAAAATTTTTTGATTAAATATTACATCAGTTAATATAAATTATATTTAATAAATGAACTAATTAAATAATATAATTATATAAATTAAAATCCAAATTCTCGTATCAGTCTTTGTCGGCGAATAAGTGTGTATAATTGTGTGCAAAATATTGTTTGCCTAATTTTCTCTCTCTCACACACACACACACACACACACACACACAATATATATATATATATATATATATATATATATATTATATGCTGAAGCTGAGGCGGTGGGTTATGGCCCACCACCCGCCATATTCTCTCTCTATACATATATATATTATATTATATTATATTATTATTATTATTATATTATTTATTTTTTTTTTTTTTTTTAAAAATACCCATTACATCTTACCTAATTTCTTAACTAATATAATTTAGTTCCAGATATTGTGATGAGCTCCCATTTATTTCATTCAAGTTTTAATATATTTCAATTTCAACCTATAATTTATTTGTAATTAAATTTAATTTTTTAATAATTATCAATTACTCTCACAATTGTGTATAAAATCCCATGGACGGCACAATTCTCCCCTCCTAATAAAATTTCGTCCTTGAAATTTAACTAACTTACCTGTTCATTAAGTGAATATAGGTAACTTCTTTATTTACAAAATCCCATGATTCTTTTTTCACGGAGATATTTCTAGAAAAACTTTGTCATCTATCACATATTTTTATTTCTATTTGGTGTCTTCCAAAATAATTTTCTACTTTTTTCATATTTCTTAATTATTTATATCTCGTTTATGTTCCTTATACCAATTCAGGACTTCCAAACTATCATAATCCACCAACTTTCTAACATTCTAGTTATCGACATTGCATGAAAAGGATTCCTGTAATGCCGTACTGATGCTAGAATAGAAACTATTGTCATATGTAAATTTGATTAATGGTAGGCGATTATCCGAATTTTCCTTAAACTGAATTATATAAGCTCCTATTAAATCTTTCAAGATCTAAATTGTTATTTTTGTTCGCCTATATCTTTCAGGATATAAAGCTGTCCTGAAATTTATTTTTGTACCTAATAACCTTTGTTAAGTTTCCTCAAAAGTGTGAAGTAAATCGCAGGTCTCTATCAAATATACTATAGATATAGACGCTTCATGTAATCTTACAACTTCCGAAAAGTAAAACTTAGCTAACTTCTCTGAAGAATTACCTTGTCTTATAGATAAGAATTATGTTGATCCAGTCATTCTATTCATAGTAACCCAAGTGGGATCATAGCTTTTTTTTTTTTTTTTTTCTCTTTTGGACGTACATAGTACCAAATGATAAAGTTCATGGTAATATTTTTTTTTTCTATTTCCATTTAGGTATAAATAAAAGTTGAAGCTTATCTATTAGGTCTCGATGTTCTAGTCATAACCCTCAATACCACACTCGTCACATACGTCTATTTCCACATTCAGACGCACCATGTCTCCCAAGACTTTTTGTTTATATTGACAATCAATATTCTACCTAAACTTTTAACATTACCACGACACCATATGTACTTATACCAACTTAAATTAGGGATACAATTCCTAGAATCAGTACTTTAATTGTAGTAAATCGCATACTGGTCGGCCGCCCAGTAGTGATCTATCACAATTTCAACACTGAACAAACCCAAAAGTCTCAAAATAACTCAGATTTTTGTACCTATCCTCTAATCTAATATACCTTTACTCATTGACATGTCAAACATTTAATCACCATTCTACCACCTTCTATTTTTTTTTTTTTTTTTTCTTTTCTCATTGCGTATGGTGTATATTAAACTTTCCAAATAATCTTTTTGTGTAACCCTCTACATCATATACACAACCTTACCTCACATTTCTGTCACCCATGTGTCCTTATTGAAATTTGACTTGTCACATTAGTTTATTTCCTATATCTCTGTTATTAGAAAGGATCCAACTGAATTGTAGTAATTCCATCACTAATATCTCTATCAATTATCAAGTTTTGAGATATTCCTCCTAACACATACAACCAACAAGTACAACAAATTATTCAAGTGTGCTAATCTAGTTCTAATGTATAATAGTATTCTTATAATAAATCAGTTTTACTTCATTATTTCCTTTCTGTACACTAATATTTTCCATGAATAAGAATTCTATTAGAATCTTTAACTCAATACATAGATTTCATATATATTATCAATATAATTTCACCAAACTAATCATCCTTAACCCAAGTATTTCTCCAATGTATTTGCATTACAAATTTTATGAAATACCTACAAGTCATCTCATAGATATAATAGTTAAAATCATCTCATAAGGCATTCTAGCAATCTTCTTTTGTAATATTAATCGATAATCAGTAATTTCCAAGAGACTAGTTATAGGTCGAACATCACAATTGTTAGTTACTAGTATCTAGCCTTGTCAAACAATCATGCTTGTCCCATAAGTTCTTTTGCGTATATCAATATAGTATATCTCCTAAACTTCTTACCAAATTGAGAACTAATATCAAACTCAAACTTTAATATTGTCACAACCTAAAGGAAATTACCACACCAAGATTAATGACAAAATTCTCGACCTAGTATTTAAACTATACTAACTCTTGTATTTATCAGTCTCCAATTACTGAATTATCACATTTCAATGCTGAGCAAATTCAAAGATCACAAAAATGACTAAAGTTTCTAAATCTCTACTCTAATTCAGTTGTCAACTTACACCTTAAGTTCAAAGATTATCCTACTATAGTCAAAATAGTATACAACTTAAATTATAAAGTTGTTGACAATCCGCTACATGATCAATCTCTACTTTCACATTCATTGGTATAATTTCTAATAACAATGTCAAATTAAGACTTTCCAAATTTATTAAAAATTATTGAACCCTTCCGAGCCAAGCATTCACTACTATTATTCACTTTTCCAGAATGATAGTCAACAGTTTAATCATAAATCTTTAATAATTCTACACACCTCATTGGTCTCTATTTCAACTCTATATGAGTAAAAATATATTAGTCATTTAAGATTTAAAATCTTTCTTTTTTTTTTTCACACAATTTTTGCCTCTAACCTTTAATGCATTTACAATTGTTGATAATTCTAAGCCATGTATGGGGTAACTTAATTCATGGGTCCATAACTAACATGATAAAAAAAACACTATTACCTTTTCATTTTGCATCAATGTACACCCTAAACATTATCTCGAAATATCTTTATACACTACATGTCCTCAACAAATCCCTATAATACCCCAAGCAGACTTAAGAAACTCCAAGCTCTAATCACTTTTTTTTATACTCTGCATTCCTTAATAGTTTAGATATCACGTATTTTGAAAGAACTACCGTATTTACCCAAAGATTTACCCTCACTTAACTTAATGTGCAAAGCTTTCTCTTCCAAGATCTGTAACACTATTTTTTTTTAGATGTTAATCATGCTCCTCTCTATTCCTCAAACACACAAGGATGTAATCCATAAAATTATCACAAATTGACCCAAATACTCGTCAAAAAGGCCATGAATGTTGCCTATGAATTTATTATTCCAATATCATTACTAAAACACACAAGGACCCGTGAACATTTAGGCTCCGAATCCATACGAGTACGGTCTTACTGCTAACTGTCTCCCGACTTTAGTCTAGGGCATGGAATTGGGCGTCGGTTCCCATCCTTGACTAGGCAAGTATGCAAAATACTCAAGATGTGTTTACTCTACTGATCCGATCTAAAAAATATGTCCTTGATCGATCAATTTCTTTGACCAAAGACTTTTAGAGTCTAAACCATCTCAGAGCGCATAGAGAACTTTCAGTCATATACTGACAGGGGACAGATCCTCTCTTGGAATCCATCGTCCTCGCTACATACTATGAGTGCACTAGGTAAGGCTTATGATGACCACACCTCACGACACAGCCACCGCTCGCCATATCCAAGAAACAATCTTCGTATGCACGTGACTGTCATGATTCCTCAAGTTAGAGGACTAATTCTCATACTATCGGAATCGAAAATCCTAGTCATACTGACCAGGCCTTAAGAGGCTTCCATATGACAATTCTCATGAGTCGCTTCAGTCAGTTGACTACCTTGCCAACTAACCCACTAAAACTGCACAGACGATCTACGTTTCCTGCCGACGAAACACGGCTGTAGTACTTAGTGCAAGTCTCCACAGGACTCTTAATGCCCAATCTCGAGGTCCTCGACTTAGAATGTTTCAGACCGACCCTAATTGGTTGATTTCATAGCTGTTTAACCTATGCACAGTCCAATTCCACGGGTTTAATCTTTCAGTCTGTGGGCATTTCGTTGTGATATTGAAACCCCGTTCAATATCAACGGTAAGCACAACGAAATATGTTGTCATCTTGATGAATTTTTACTGTATTTATCAATTTAATATTATTTGATAAAGATTGTCAAATGAAAAACAATCAATAATTGGCTTTTGGTCACTTATTTCAACACGTATAATACTTTATTATAGGACGTGCCGACAAAATAGAGGGTTGAACACTCATTGTGTTAACGGAATCATTTTGAGATTTGAGATAAGTATAGCTAATCGGTTTATGTATATATACATACATATATAAATATATATGAATATAATATTTGATTGTTGGATTTATATATATGTATATTTATACGGATATAATATATTGATTGTTTATATACTTGATCGTGGATGTCAACTCTTTACTTGGATTATCTGGACATATGTAAAATTGTTATTATGTGCATATCTGTGGCTATATGATACGAATATAAGATGAAATGATTATGTGATCGTATAATTGATTATTTTGAATGAAATTGAATGAGAAAGCTATTGGCAAGAAAATACTTATTTAATGAAATTGAATGATGAAGTTATTGATATTTGTTGTTGTGAATTGAAATAAAGAATGACTGTCGAATGAAATTGAGTTACGGAGTTGATAAAACGTGAATAAATTATTGGGATGACGAAATAGCTTACCTAACATAGGGCATATTCAATGGTTTACGATGATGTGATCTGATTAATGACGAGCTATGTGTTGTCATAATGATGAGATCTATGATATGTGAATAACAAAATGAATATATAGCTAGGTACCATGGCGCGAAGGGTACCAAGTATTCCGGGTAGTGGAGAATATTCTATGCTGATAGCTACACCCTGGGGTGGTGTGGGGGTGCCAAGTTCGGTGTGATGTCCTGTGCTAGATTGCTACACACTTGGCCAGTGTGGGGATATTACATACGATGTGTACTCTATGTTGATAATCGTATAATATTGATTGAGGTGATGAGAGCCGACAAAACTATTGAATATGATTCAGTTAGGCTAAGCAAGGCCCAAAGAAAATAATTAACAATTAAGAGAATTAAACATTTATGAGGTATGAATCACATTGTGGATAGTGTTTAACGTTGATATTGGATTCGCTTGATTATTTGCATTATTATTTCGTGTTTTCATGAAATTGTGTAACAAATATTAAGTGATTGGTATTATTGATATTGCAACTTCGTGACTATAAAAAGAATACTAGTTGATTGTTGTTGCGAAATGAAATTGGATTTTTATTATATGCGCCTATATGTGTGTGTGTATATATATAAACTAATTAGCTAATACTTACTTAGTTGGCAACTCATTCTTTGCTATGTACTTTTTCAGGAGATAGAACGTCGTGACTCATCTAACTAGATCGTAAACCAATTGTCAGTCTTATAGGTGGGTTAGCAATGATATTGTGAGTCGGAAGCTCTATTTATATAGACACAAAAATATTAAATTATGACTGATTGGTATCTTATATTTTTATAGGTGGGTCAGCAGTGACATTCTTCTTTTTCGCATGTTATAGTGAAGGATGTTATACCAAGATTTTGATGAAGTACTTAATTTGCCGGAGGTGTATGTGAGATTTTAATATCTTATCGGGATAAATATGAATTTATTAGGGTAATTGAATGCGATTACACAGGGGGTATGACAAGCGATATTTGAAGTAAAAGCATACTACAACAGCGAAAACAAAGAAGACCCATATTTGTGTATTATTGTTGAAGAAGCTCAAGAAGTCAAAGCCCTATTGATGCATTTCATCGAACAATCAGAGAGTTACAAAAATCTGGCACGGCGATGGAAATGAAGAAAGACCCACATATTTGTACATGAAAATGTGGCAAACATTATAGTGTTTGGAGCAATGATATCATTTTATGAAATGAAGTTGCAGCATTTGGTAAAATGAATGAGCTCTGCTGAAAATACCCAAAAACCATTTCCATAGCAGGAGCTCAAACCATAAAATATTTTGTGATTTCTCTATGTATATAGAAGCAGAGCTAAAGAGCAGTATAAATACATAGTCTTTAACGGATTGCATAACAACCCTCTAACAATTTAGCCAGTTGTACACCTCCTAACCTAACAACTTAGAAAAGAGAAAAAGTGCCAGTGCTATTCTAACTAATAAAAGTGTTACTGCTAGAGAACAACTTATGTACAGAAGAGAAATACCAAAAAACGAAATACTGTACAAGAATCATGGATTAGAAAATGTGTTTTTATCATCCCTGCAACTTCAAGCTCAAATGTCCCCTGCTCACCAGTAACTTTGCAACTTTGCATGCTTTACACCCCCCTTCAAGCTGGGACTGGCGAAACAGAGAGTAAACCCAGCTTGGACAGTATAGAGTGGAAGGAAAAGCCAGATAACGACTTGGTAAAAATGTCAGCAAGTTGAAGCTTGCTGGAAATAAAGGAAGGAGAAATGAAGCTATCTTTGTACTTATCACGAACCACATGACAGTCAATATCCAAGTGTTTGGTACGCTCGTGAAACATGAGATTAGCGGTGATATGGAGAGCGCCCTGATTGTCATACCAAAAAGGAATAGGAGTGGTAACTGGTATACGAAAATCAGCAAGAAGGAAAGAGATCCACTGCAATTCACACACCCCTGCAGCCATGACTCTATGCTCGCCTTAGCAGAAGAATGGGATACGATATTTTGTTTCTTGGTCTTCCAGGAGATTAAAGAGGAGCCAAGAAACACACAGTAACTAGTCACTAAGCAGCGAGAATCAACACAGGCTCCCCAATCAACATCAACGTAAGTAGTCAACTGAAAAGTGTTCAAAGAGGGAAAGAAAGGACCAGTGGTTGGAGTCCCTTTGAGGTAACAAACAACGTGTAATGCAGCGTGCCAATGCTGCTCAGTAGGAAGTTGTAAATACTGCCTGAGCTGTTGAACCACAAAAGAGATATCAGGCCTTGTAAACCAAGGTATAACAGGCGTCCAATAAGCTTACGGTATTTGCGGGTTCCCGAAACATAGCACCACTTTTTGAGGTAAGCTTGATTCCTGGGGGAAGTGGTGTCAATACAGAAAAAGCAGTAGTGATTCCCGTATCTGAAATTAGATCCACGACATACTTATGTTAAGTAATACTCATGCCGTCAGGAGATCGAGCAACTTCCAAGCCAAGGAAGTACTTTACATAACCAAGATCTTTAATGGTGAAGAGGGCATCCAAGTAGGATTTAACCTCCATAATTAGAGACTCTGAAGGACCCATAACGAGAATCTCATCAACATAGACAAGTAATGCTAAAAAACCATCCGGAGCAGTCTTAATGAAAAGACAATGATCGTGTACTAACTGTGTGAAGCCAAATTCTGCAAGTTTCGAAGTGAATTCCTGATTCCATTGGAGAGATGCCTATTTCAGGCCATAAAGTGACCGTTTAAGCTTACACACTTGACCTGGATGCACTGGATAACCATCGGGGGGAGATATATACACCTCCTCATCAAGGAAACCATGGAGGAAAGCATTATTAATGTCTAGTTGATGTACAAGCCAAGAATATGCCGAGGCAACCAAGAAATATTGGAACAGTAACAGTTTTGGAAACTGTAACCTCCCATGTGTTATTAGCTTCTAGTGCTTTGAGCCTCTCAGTCATGGCTCTCTCCCACTCCAAATGCCCTTGTGCTTGAGTATAAGACTTCAGTTTCTGTAAAATAGACAATTGAGCAACAAAATACATATGGGCAGCAGAGAAGTTAGAGGCATGATTACAGACAAAATCGGAAAGCCAGGCTGGTTTTTTGAAGTACGAGTGGACTGTCTCAGTGGCAAAGGTGCTGGAGCAAGATCAGATATTGGGGAAGAAGTGTTAGGAAAAGGAGATGAAGACCCAAACGTGTAGTAGGTAATGGTGAAGAATTAGTTAGTGGAATAGAAGTAGGCATATCTTCATCTAAGGATAGAGGAATGAGGGGAATAGGCATATGTGTAGAGGTAGAAGAGAGTTAATTAGACTTAAAAGAGAAGAGGTGCTCATGAAAGATGACATCTCTTGAAACTAATATTTGCTTAGATTCAAGATCATCTACCTTAATCCCCTTGTGATCAAGATAATAATCAAGAAAAACGCACTTCAAGACTCGTTTGCTGAATTTATCTTTGTGAGGTTTAGTAAGAGTAGTGAAACACAAACAACCCAAAATATGTAAATTATCATAGGATGGTAACCTGTTATGTAGGATCTCGTATGGCGTTTTCCAAGAAAGGATGGAGGATGGCAGACGATTTAAAATATGGGTTGTTATTAGTGAAGCTTCCCCCCAGAACTAAGTGGGTACATTTGATTGAAAGAGAAGGGATCTAGCTATTTCGAGAAGTTGTTTGTGTCGTCTTTCGACTACCCCATTTTGTTGGAGAGTATACGGACAAGATTTTTGATGATTTATTTCCAAAGAATTGAACAATGTTTGGCAGTCATGACTCAATAACTCTAGGCCATTATCAATGCGAATTTGTTTAACAAGACAACCAAATTGAGTTTTAACGTTTTGGAGGAATAGATTTTAGAATGTATATGATTGACTTTTATGTCGCATCAAGTATGTCCAAGTAGCACGCCTGTAATCATCGACAATGGTAAGAAAGTAATAGCAGTTTGACATTGAGGCTTGATGATAAGGCCCCCATATGTCTATATGTATGAGTTCGAATGGTTTAAGTGTGGATGAAGCATTGCGTGGAAAAGATAAACAGTGTTGTTTAGCAAAGAGACAAGTAGTGCGTATCTCATTTGTTTTAACTTTAGTTTTCAGACCTGGTACATGTGCAAGAACCTTATGAGACAGATGTCCCAATTTTTGGTGCCACAAAGACAAATCTAATCCTACAACTTGTGAAACAAAGCTGAAATGAGAAGAAAGGAACTGATTCATGAAGGCTGGACTGAATGAGTCTTTGTCCAAGATGTATAGGTGTCTGGAGTGTTTTGCAACCGCCACTATAGTTTTAGTCAAATTGTCCAACAATATGAAATGTGATGACAAGAAACTGAAACAAATGTTAGAAGTGGCACAAATTTTGTGGACGAAAATCAGGTTAGAACGAAAAGAGGGAACGTAGAGAGTGTCTACAAGTTTAATTTTCCCAAACAAGTTCACAAACCCAGATTGAGTGACTTGCTTGGTGGATCCATCTGGGAGAAGTATAGATAAAACAGAAGCAGACATATTCAATGTAATGAAAGGCTTTTGAATCGCTGCACATATGACTCGTCGCTCCGGAGTCTATTATCCAGGCATTTTTATTCAAATACTCAACTCCAGAAAAAGTAAAATTCATACCTGCATATTCACCTATATGATTCACCTGAATAGGATTATGTGGTATCTGTTTCAGTACTCGAACAAGCTCCATCACCATATCAGAAATAGAGGTTGTGTTATCCTTGGTCACCTCCTTTTGTTCTGTTCCTTGTTGTACAGCATAAGCTCTATGTCCAGCATTACTTTTTCGTTTTTGGTCACCCAATTCTTTGTACCAATCCGGCACGCCATGTAATTTAAAACAAGTACTTTTATCACGGCCGGATTTATCGCAGTGCTCACATTTAAGGCTACGTTTATCTACAACTCCCTTTCTTCTGAAATTGTTACCTTCTTTTCGTTTTTCAAATTTTCCAGCATGCATTACTGCTCCATCATGCCTCACAGTTACATCGAGATGAACTTGTCGTTGCCTCTTAAACTCATAAAATCATAGAATACGCCCTGTTAACACTAGGCAGTGGTTCAGTAACAAGGATTTGACTTCGTACATTATCGTATTTGTCATTCAGTCCCATAAGGAACTGGATAAGTTGCCTTTGTTCAACCAAAGCTGTTGTAGCCTTTGCCAAATCACAGGTACACGCACAGCCACATGTGCACTCCGGCATAGGTCTCAGCTGTGCAAGTTCATCCCAAAGCATTTGAATCTTTGTAAAATAATCCGCTTTTGTAAAGTCACCTTGTGTAATGGAAGCGATGTCTCGTTCCAACTGATACAATTTGCGGACCATTACACTCACCATATCGTTCAGTCAAAGCAATCCATAGAGTTCTAGCAGACTTGGCGTAGATGAATGCATTAGATACATTTTTTCATAGCATTGAGTAACCATGAGGCAACCATACAATCAACCCGTGTCCATTGTTCAATTAATTCAGGATCACCATAAGGTTTCTTACAAGTTCCAGTGATAAAACCCAATTTCATCTTTGCACCCAAACCACGTTTGACCGCTCTACTCCACGCAAGGAAATTCTTACCTGTCAAGTGGCGAGGATACAAGTACCATTCCTAGATGGTCTAAGCTGAGAAGTTGTAAAACTTTCGATCCATGCTGAACGAGAGGTGCCTGTCTAGCAACACTTCCTTCTATTGCTTGAGTTGCCATTGCAGACCCAACAAATAATTTAAGATACAATCAGCGGAAGCAGGATCAGAGACCTTCAAACGAAGGCTCTGATACCATGCTTAAAATACCCAAAAACCATTTCATAGCAAGAGCTCAAAGCATAAAATATTTAGGGATCCCACTAACATTCTGACCAACAAACCCCGGATTATTCAAGCACCCCATTTCCAACAAATCCATTTGATGATGAAGTTGATTAGAACCCAAGAAATTCAATATGGGTTGTTAGCTTAAGCTTAAAAACTACAAATTTGAAAAAAAAAACAAAATATTTATTTAAAAAAAAAAACAAACCCATCTTGAGTACTAGAAGCTCCCAAGTTGACGAGCTCTTCTGAGGAGGTAGAATTGGCAACGGCAACATGGTGATGAGGGAGGGTGGCGGAAGAGAGGGAGGAAGAGAAGGGAAAAAGAGAAAGGGAGAAAAGAGTGTGAGGGGGAAATGAAATGGGGGAGTGGGAGGAAAGAGATAGATGATTAATTAAGAATATAATAAAAAAATATTAAATTATTTTTTTAAACAAAAAAATTAAAAAAAATATATAGGAAGATTGAGAGGGAAAATTTGGAACCATTATTTTCATTAAATTTAATAAATTTAGATGTAATTTTTTTAAAATTAATATTTTTATTATAATTGTTTTACAATTTTTTTATATCTTCTAGATATGATTCTTTATCTTTTATTTATGTCATTTTTTTATCAATCAACATTTATAGTATTTTATTTATTTTTAATTTTTTTAAATTAATTTTCTATATTTAAATACATAAAATATATTATAATTTTTAGGAAAATGAGTATTGGAAATAAAAAAAGCCACAACGTTTACTGCAAAATAAATTTTATTCTCCTAAATTTTAAAATTTATTGTGACTAACATTTTTGTTACCAATTTTACTTAATGTGAAAAATCAAAATCTTGTAATACAGATCATTTATCACCATTAATTCTATTCAAGATTTGTCATACATTGTGTAACAAATGCTTTTTTTTTTTTTTTTTTGGTGTAACAATATTTTTCTTTTGTTACTAAAAATTATTTTTTTGTGAGGAAATTCAATTTCTTGTAACGAATTAATATTGTTGTTACTAAATTCAACTTTATTGTAACAATTACTACACTTTGTTACAATAAAGCTAGTTTTTGTGACAATTTGAGTCTTAGTTATAATTATTTGTTATCTAAAATATATTTTCTTGCAATGTCTTTGTATGCACATGACTATCATAATTCCTCAAGTCCGACGACTAATTTTTTACTATTGAATCGGGAATTTCAGTCATACCAACCAAGCTATCATGGCATTCATATTATGATTCTCGCTAGTCACTTCAGTTAATCGACTACCTTGTCTCAAGGTCCTCGACATGGAACGTTTCAAATAGACCCTTATAAGTTGGCTTCACAACTACCAACCTATGCGCATCTCTACTCCACGGGTTTTACTTTTAGTCAATAGGCATTTATTGTGATATTAAAATATTGTTCAATATAAGTAGCAAGCACAACAAACACATGATTGAATAATGAATACTTACTCGATTCATCTTATTAATATTACCTTAATGAAGATTGAGGAATAGTGGAAATACCGATCTATTTGGTTTTATGGTAACTTATTCTAACAATCTCCCACTTGGCAAGTAAGTCAATTACCCATGCCGCTTAAAACCTTATGAGCATGAGCAATTTGCAATACCAGCTCCGTTTTAGAGGGGTCTTCTGCCTGCTTTCACTCCTCTGCAGTGACGAGAGTGTTCTTTCTTTTGCTCATGTCTTTTTTGTTTGTCCACTTAGTCCTTCAGATAGCCCGCTTGGATAAGTCTTTTCTATCTCTTGCCTTAGCTGGCAACATCGGTTGGTATCATGTCATACTCTCTGTGATACCTATAAAAATATTTAGATTTCGGGAGTTGAGGGTCTTCTTTTGAGCCTTTAGGCCATTGCAAGGATGGAAGTCGATCAATTGCCATGGGCATTCTAGCTGAACTGGTGATTGATGGAGTATAGTGCTCGCTCTTTCGATCAGGGGGTTGAAACGTCCATAGGGTTCTCCCCTTCTTCTACGAGTGGAGGGCAACTCACTTCTTTTCACTTATCGCGATTGTTCTACTTCACTAGCCAGGCGTCCTCTAGGTTAATGTACTTCACAGCTCGAGCCAGTACATCTAAAAGGTCAATGGTTGGTTTCTTAGCTAGAGGTTAGAAGAGAGGGCCTTCACGAAATCCTTCGGTAACACATTGACCAACACCTCCTAGTGAGCTATTCGAACCTCCAGGATGGTCGTGCTAAAAGTATTGGTATGGCCCGAGAACCCGACGGAAGTGTAAAATAAAATAATTTAAAATCGATTTAAAAGGATGCTCACTTTGAGTTTTCAAGCATTCAGTATTTTTAAATGCATCATAATAGCAAATAAAAGATGCTTGTGTGAATGTGGGTAAAGGAGAAAAAAAAGATACAAGAAATGTAAATCAAAATATTACCTTTTCAAAATCTTACATAGAATGGCAACAAGTATTGTTACCTTTTTCGTTCCTTTCCTTATCACTTTAGGATCTAAAATAGAAACCTTCTGATTTGTCAATACCATACTTATGGAAAAAAATCTAGATCTACTGCTAGGTAGAAGCTAGATTGAGGAATAAACGAAATCGTACTACTATTGATTAATTTATACGTATTTCTCTTGTTCTCGACTTGAATCTAATTCAAGAACTCAAAGTATGGAGATGCGCAAAATTTCCTGACTTTTTAGTATACAAGCCAAGGGGTTGAGAAAAATATTTTTGTAGTGTGTATTATGAATTCAATATTCAAACTTCAAATTATCTCTATGATAACCACTACAGACACACATGCAAACTTTGTACACCACTTTTCCATCATGGCCTTCACATGTGGAGGAGTTGAAACTCCTTATCAACTCGCTCCAACTTGAACTCAACCTTGGACTTGGATTTCAAGTCGTGGATAGATTTCGACCGGTCTTGATTTTTTCAAACTAAATCAAGTCCAAACAATATCCATGAATTTTAAATTAATTAATTAATTTTATACCTTATTGAAATCCAAAAATTTATTTCATTCAATTAAATAAACATAAGCCAAACACTAATTAATTTTTTCAATCAATTAATTAAGCGAAACCCAATAAATTAATTCAGTTAATTTTAAAGGTATTAAGTTTAGAATTAATTAATTTTGGGGCCATCTGTGACATCTATAGGATTTTATTAGGAAGAGAGACTAAATAGTAATTATTAAGAAAATTTAAATTCAATTATAAATAAATTATATGTTTAAATTGTAATATAAAAAAATGAACGGAGTAATTTGGAGTTTATTATAATATTTAGGAGCAAATTATGTAAATTAAGAAATTAGGTAAGAAGTAATAAAAATTTTGAAAAGTTTTGAAAAAAAAAAAAAAGGAAAGAAAGAAAAATATGTATGTGAGGGTGGAAGTGGCGTGGGAGCCACCCCCACTGCCTCACTTTCTTTTGTTTAAAAACATGCACACACACAATCACTATTCTGCACACACAGACATTTATATTTACACACACACATGCGAAAGCCGAAACCGGTACGAATTTTTATTTTTATTTATATTAATTTATATAATTATATTACTTAATTAGTTCATTTACTAAAGGTAATTTATATTGACCGATATATTATTTAATAGAAAAAATTTATGAATTTGACTATTTAAATTATTATTGAATTAAATATTCCATTTGACTTAAAAATGTGATAGTTGGTTAACTAAATTACTTGATTAGTTAGATTTAATTATTACTATAATTAATTTACTCAATTGCATCGGGTCTATTGACCAAATCATGAATTATATGTATTGGTGTTTAATTATATTATATAGTAGCGAGAAATTGATATAATATTAAGATAAAAATTATAAAATTATATTTAAGAATAGTTAGGATATTATATTTGATAAATATTATAATTATTGAAAGGGAATGTGATATTTTTCTATTGATTTAATTATACATATTACATTACATTACATTATATTATATTATATTATAGGGTGTAATGATAAAGTAAAAGATTGGGCAGCCCTTTGTATTACTGTAACCATTAAACATTTGAAGGAAGTATAGCTAATTGAATTTAATATATACATATATGTGCATAAATATATGTGTTTGTTCTTTGTATATTTGGTTGTGAATGTTGACTATTTGTTTGAAGTAGCTTGAACGAATGTCAGATGAATGATTATGCGATCATACCGGAATATTGAATAGAATCAAATGAGAAGGCTATTGATGGGGACATAATTATTAAATAGAATTGAATAATGAAGTTAATGATGTTGATATTGTGAATAGAAATAAAAGATGACTTACATAACTTAGGAGGCATACTGCAATGGCTAATTATGATGATAAGATTAATGACGAGTTGTATGCTATCATTGATTAATGGAGATGATGTGACATATCATACAAGATGTGTGCTGTGTGATATGGTTGATGGTGGAATATCATATGAGTTGTCGGTTGTGTGGTATCATTGAGGATGGAATATCATACGAGTTATGTGTTGTGTGATATCGAAAAAAAAGGGAGATATTGTGATTGAGGTGATGATAGCCGGCAAGACTATTGAGTAATGCACTCCAGTTTGGTTAAGCAGTGCTCTAAGAAATAAATGATAACGTTAAATATTATGTCGTTGATTTTATGATGTGGGCATTTGTTATTTCTTACATCTATTGATATTGTATGAGGAATATTAGTTAGTTGGTATGTTGTTTTATGCTTGACATGCTGCATATATATGTATATATATATATATTATATATATATATATATATATATATATATATATATATACATATATATATATATATATATATCTTCTGGTTACCTATACTTATAGAGTAAGCAGCTCGCTCCTTGCGACACATCTTTTAATGGATAAGTCATAGAGCAACTATCTAAATTAGATCATCAACATTACTAGGTGGGTCAACAGTGTTATCTTAAGTTGGGACTTCTAGCTACATAATTGCGTATATATTAAACTTTCAGTAGGTTTGTATTTTAAGTTTTAAGAACTAGAAACTGCGATATTCTCCTTTCCCTATATTTATAAATGTTGAGGTTCAGGATTGAATATAAATTTTGGATGACATATGTCATTATCGAGATCCACTTAATATATTGAGTAAAATATAGTTTATCTTATTGAGTTAAATGTGAATTTTATAAGATGGAATGTAACTATGGAGGGCGTGTGTTGGGTGGTAGAAGAATAGGGATTAGATTCCTTGAGGACATTTGGTGAAAAGTTGTGCTATTGAATTCATAAACCTATATTATGAATCTAAGTGCATATGTGGGTTTACATCGGATGGAAGACTACGTGAACATCCTGCGGGCCAATTGAGTCATTAGAATAAGTATGTGGTAATATAGAACTATTAAAGTATGATATATGTTTAGTTATGCCTGTGGGGCTATACTAGTTAATACAACAATAATCCTTGTCTCGTGATGGTGGATGGTGTTCCACTATATGTGAATATAGTTATGACAAACTTTAGAAGTGACATTTATCTAGGAATGGATTAGTTATCCATAATCACGCTATTTTTTCGTCAAACAAAAGAAGTGGCAGTAGAAGTCCTTGACCAAACGAAGATGGTAATAATGGGAAAAATGAAAGTTATATTCGATTGTTTAGTTTCTCTTATGATTGACTTCGATTTAATAAAAAAAAAAAGAGGTGTGCCGCATATTTTGTGAATGTGCATATACCACGATAGTTAGTTTGGGTGTATAAGATGCTGCAATAGTTAGACAATCTCCTATATTTTTCTAAGAGGCTACCTATGTTACCTCCGCCATTGTGTGTAGATTTTAAAATAAAGATTATTTATAGGGAAATACTTATTTTAGATACACTATATAGAATGTTTTCACTAGAATTACAGGAGCTTAGGAAGTAAATAGAATATTTTGTAGAGAAATGTCCATTTGGTCGAGTGCTTTACTGTAGGGCAAACTAATGTTATTGAAAAAGAAGAAGTGGCTATTATAAGGTTGTGTATTAATTACTGTCAATTGAATATGGTGACAATGAAAAAATAAACAAATATCCATTACCAAGAATCAATTATTTGTTCGATCAATTGAAATGAGCTATATTCTTTTCAAAGACAATGTGATGTCTAGTCATGGGCAATTGAGGGTAAGGAAAATGATATACCTAAAATAATTTAACGTAATTATAAAGGTTATTATGAATTTTAGTGATGCCATTCAAATTAATGAATACATTGAAGACGTTCATTATATTGATGAATTGAACATTAATTTCAAGAGACGTTGGGTCAACTTGTGGTAGTTTTTATAAATGACATCTTAGTGTATCTAGGAGTAGAAGGAACATGAATAATATTTGAAACTAGTGCTTCAGATCTTGCAAGAAAAAGAGTTGTATGTTAAGTTGAGCAAATTGGAGTTTTTGGTAGATTACGTAATTTTTCTAGGATATGTGATATCTAAGGATAGGGTTTTGCCTGACCCTGCAAATGTAAAAGCTATTATGGAATGGATAATACTAATATACGGGATTGAAGCTTGAAACTTCTTAGATTTAATTGGGTATTATAGAAAATTTATTTACAATTCTTCAAAATGGTAGTCCTTAACAAAGGTATTAAATAAAGGGGGTAGCGTTTAAACTTGATTGAGCGGTATCAACGAAGTTTCGATGAGTAAAAGAAAAGATTGAAGTGAATTTCAATTTTAGTTTTCCTTCTAGTAGTGGTGGATAAATGATGTACACGATGGTTTGATACGAATGTTAGGATGTGTATTAATGTAAATAGGAATGTGATTTCATATGTATCTCGTCAAATAAGGACCCACTAGTTAAATTACCATGCATGACCTTGAGTTAACAGCAGTTGTGAATGCATTAAATATTTGAAGACGCTATTGTGTGGAAAATTTTTAGATTTTCAATAATCATGAGAGTTTAAAATATAACCCCAAGAAGAGTTGAACTTAAAATGAAGTATTCGAACTTTATTATCGATTATCATTTTGAAAAGATGAATATATTAGCAAATGTCTTGAGTAAGAAGAGTTCAAACACCTTAGCTTGTTGTTGAGTTATAATATGACATGCCATTACGAATCAGACGAACGAATGTGAAGTTAGAGATTGATCATGTAGCAAATTAGTTACTTTGCAATTTAAGCTAGATTTGTGAACAAAACTAAAGAAGTACATACTCAAGATCCTTTCTTATTACGGATGTTAGAGAAAATAAACCAAGATGAGAAGCTCCAATTTAAAATAAGGACTGATAAAATGATAGTAAATATGAAGCGAGTTGTATACTAGATATAGAGAGGTTATGTGAGGTGATCATACAGGAAATATATAATACACTCTATGCTATGTATCATAATATTTTAAAAATGTATCGGAATCCAAAACTCTACTAACAGTGATAGACGATAAAAGAAAGATATGGTAGAACTTGTTACCAAATTGTTGACTTGTCAGCAGATAAAGACATATTGGATTAGAGGAGAGGTTCAAAAGCCTGAGTTATTTTGGGTTCATTAGGTTTGTTCAGTGCTGAAATTATTATAGATCATTGCTGCGGCTGCCAACCAATCCGATTGATAACAATTGAAGTACTGAGCTGAGAAATTAGTGACTCTTCATGTTGTGATAGTTTCCTTCAACAACAATATGTCGTTGGTTGAGTTATGATGTGGGAATGTGTTACTTCTTACATTTGTTGTTATCATACGACGAATATTGATTGATTGGTATAATTATTTTATGCTTGGCTTGTTGCATACGTATGTATATACATATATATATTTTATAGACTTGTTAGCTATACTTATTGAGAAGGCATCTCACTCCTTGTCACATCTTTCAAGGGATAAGTCGCAGAGCGACTATCTAAATTTCATCATAAGCTCGATCATCAGTATTATTAGGTGGATCAACTGTGTCATCTTAAGTTAGGACTTCTAGCAACAAAATTGCTTATGTAGTAAACTTTCAGTGGGTTTGTATTTTAAGTTATACAACAACTAGAAAGTATACGTTGTCTCCTTCCCCTATATTTATAAATGCTACGGTTGAGGATTTAATATATAATTTTGGATGACATATGTCATTATCCGAGGTCCACATCATATATTGAGCAAAATATGACTTATTTTATTGAGTTAAATGTGAACTTTTTTTATAGGATGGGATGTATTTATGGAGGCGGTGTCACGCTATCCATCCAATGAACTTCTTCAAATAAATGATCCAATTATTTATAGGCTAAAATGCATAAAACCACCTGTTTTAAAAAGTTCGGTAAAAACCCCCATCTATTTTAAAAATAGAGTTAAAACCCCCCTGTATTTTTTAAATATAAACCAGTTGCCCCTTTCCGCTAAACATAACTAATGGTGTTAATTTTTTTACAAAATGACCATTGTGCCTTTATTTAATATATATTATTTTATTTTAGTAACCATTGGATCTTCTTTGATCAAATAATGACTGTTAGATCAAATCAATTAATCTCAACAGTTAGATTTCAAAAACCATGAAAGGTTTGGATTCAATAAATTATTTATATAATATAAAAAGAACTAACTACTCCACCCTTACCCCAAATTTGGGCGATATCGCCGTCACGCATATCATACTTAATTATAAACTTAAATTAGTTTAAATATATAATTAATTAAGAATAATTCTAGATCATTATTGTATTTAAATTTATTTAAATATATAATTTTACTTAATTATAAATAATTTAAATATAATTAATTAAGGATAATTTTTTAAATAAATTTTTTAATTTCTAAATTTTGAATTTTAAAATAACTAAAAAATCATATTAATTATAATGAAATATTTTTAAATATAATTAAAGGAAAGTTTTAAATTTCAATTTTAATAATTATAAAAATTGTTTTAATTTAAGTATAATTTATTTAAATATTTTTAACTAAACATTGTTATATTAGTTAAGATATTTCAAAATTTGAAAAATGAATTGTGAAGAAGGAAATATATATATAATTGTTTTAATACTTTTAAGTAAAATATAAAATTTTAAAAATATATATAATTTTTTTACATTTGTAAGTAAATAAATTTTAGAAAATATTTTATTTTTTATATAGATGAAAATGCAAAAAGAATCACTCAAACAAGTAAAAAAATGTACTTATGAATATATAAATGTGATAGGGTATTTTAATCAAAACAATAAAAAACTAAGATCAAAAGCGGCTAAAAAAACACCCCCAAACACACAAGGGGGGAGTGTAATGCACCTTCCGTTAATTACTAACGGAATGGGTGTTTTTTGCTGAGTTTTACAAAATACAAGAGGGTTTTAGCCTATTTCTAAAATACAGGGGGGGTTTTTAACGTTTTCAACAAACACAGGGAGGTAAAATGCATTTTGGCCTTATTTATTCTCCTTAAATTAATTAATTCATTTTTTCTAGAATTAAATCCAAATTAATTCTACCGATAGTGATTTGTGTGTGACTCTTTAGGTTCACCTTCATCTAGATTTGGGCTTATGTCAAACACAAATAATTAATTAAAATAATTAATTAATTTCAATTAACCATTAATCGAAAATGCTCGTCACCATGGGTAGCCATCTAGCAACAATCCATATTCACCTAGACACTATTTGCGTGAACATTTTGGCTCCCGAGTTTTATGCAGGTATGGTCATCCCGTCGACCATCTCCCGACCTTACTCTAGGGCATGAATTTGGCGTCAGTTCCCATCCTTAGTTGACATGTATTTACTCTATTGATCAATATATAAAATCATTCCCTATTCGACCAATCACTATGGCCATAAACTTAAATAGTCTAAACCGTCTCAAAGCGCATAAGAGATATATCCGTCATATACTGACTAGGGACAGTAACTATCTTGGAATCCACCCTCCTCACTACATACTCCAACTATACTGGACAAGGCTTATAATGTCCACATCAAAGACACAATCATCTCTCACCAAATCTGGGATAAGTTCATGACTAATCCTGTACTATCGGAGTGGGGAATTCAAGTCATACCTACCAAGCCTCCAAGGCTTTTATATGACGATTTCCGCTAGTCAATTCAGTCAGCTAATAACTTTGTCAACTAACCCACTAAATTACATAGACGTTCCATGTCTGTTACCAATTAAATACGACACTCATCCAATGAATGAAATACTTAGTGCAAGTCTTTATTGGACTTCCGATGCCAGTCTCGAGATCCTTAATTTGGAACATTTCAGACTGACCTTAAGAAGTTAGCCTCATAGCTGCCACCCAATGCACAATCCAACTACATAAGCTATCCAATTGATCTGTGGGCATTTGTTTCGACATTAAAACACAGTCCAACATAAATAGTAAGCATAACAAACACATAGTGCCACAAATGAATGACTATTATATTCTTAAAGATAATATCACATTCATAAGGATTGCTAAATAGTTCCCAAATCGCCAATCTAATTGGCTTTCTAGTCACCTATTCTAACAATGTTGAAGTGCTGAACGTAACTGTTTAGAATCTTCTTCTTTCCTCCTTGATCCTAAAAAGGCTGATTACTAACTTTTTGGTACTTCTTGCTGCTAGCGAACACTTTTTGGTGAGCTATTGGGACCTTCAGGATGGCCATGTTGAAGCGTTGAACGTCAACCCTTAGAATTTTCTTCTCTTCCTCCTTGATCCCGGAAAGATTGACAGTCGATTTTTGGTACTCTTGCTGCTAGCGAACTAGTGCTGGAAGAGGAAGCTAAATTCTGCAATAGATCTAACTGGTCTAATGGGAAGCTGGTCAAACCATTGCTTGCAAAATTTGTTAGTGTAGTAAGAAAAATACTAGATTTACTGACATTAGTTTACCTGTGTAGCAAAACTGCATTTTAAAACTTACGGATATGCTCAACTAGATCAATGGTACCATTGTAAGCAGGGAAGTGTGAAGGTGCTTGAGAATGAGCAGGGAGTTTCTCCGCATGATGTGCTCGCTGAAGGGAATGCCATGCTCGATAGGCATGGTTTCTTTTGTCACTTGCTGACAAAGCTCCACCATCTCTTTTCTCACTAATTGTTATATACCAAGGGGTAGAATGGTGGCAGCTTCCTTTTCGTGAAGTCAACAGATGTTTATCAATCCTACAGGAGCCCACTAGAAATTTGCTGGTCGACGCCTTTGCTTCTCGGTGTTCCGCCCCCATCCAGCTAGAAAGAGGGCCTCCTCCACTAGATTGAGAACCACGAAGGGTAAATTGATGGTATCCATGATGGACAGACGAAGTTGCTCACAGAAGGGCGAGTTTATAGCAATAGGTCCAATAGTTGAGTTGAAAGCTAGAGCGTTTCGCAGCTCCTAAGGTCGGATGTGGAGTGGGAGCATGGGCAATTCCTGAAGTTGGATCTACAAGAGGAATAGTAGGACCAACTATAGCAAGGTGAGAAGAGTTTCCCTCGCAGGATCCATTGTCACCTCCATTTTCTGATTTTGTCATTTCTCACATCAAAGCTCAAGTGTTCTTATAGACAACGTCAATGATGTGTACCAGATTTTTTATCACACCACAATGTCGAAGGATCTTCGAAGAAAATCCTAATATCAATTGAAACTAACCCTACAAAATAAAGGTTAGCACTCTAATGTTCAAGTCAGTAACGATTTTATTTAAAAAAAAAAAAAAGGAAACTTCAATTACAGTAAGAATAATTGTATAAAATAATAATAAAATAGTATATATTCTTATGGTATGCAAAATATAAACTCTAAATAACCTACAAACCGAGAGAAATGAGAGAATAAGTGAGTTTGAGAGTGAGGGTTGATGTTACCAAATGATTGCACAAAGCCTCTATTTATAGGCTTGTGCAGAGCAGCATATGGGGATTGTTGTGGAGAGCCATACGCCAGTTGAAAGACCTTTGAATCAACTAACTTAACAAACCGTGCACGATTTAGAATTGAATTGACTGAGATAGGCCTGGTTGACCGAGTCTTGCCAAGTTTGCCTAAAAATTCAATAATCCATCACTTGTGGATTCTCAACTTATTTGCAATCAATCTACTAAGAATCACTTGGAGATATTTTAGGATGACATGTATTAAGGTGTTGACAAGTTATCATGTTCCTCAACTATATGATGACTTGTCCGGTTACATTGAGCTTGTTTTTTCAGCTTGCTAGTTCAGTACCATGAGACGTAAGCCTGTTGGCTTTGCCTCCCTGTTGGTGGACCAATTGGGCTAATCTTCCTTGCTTGTGGACCCATCAAGCATTTTAGGGGGCATCAGTGTCGATAAAAAACAAAAATCCTAAGAATTATGAGAAAAAAAAAAAAAAAAAAAGCAAACGTGTATAGCCTAATCAATTCATCTGTAGAGATTCAAACTCACATTAGCAGATTCACGAGGCTTAGTTTTTAACACTAAACTACATCTATCAACACATGAAGTAAATAAAATCAAATTTATTTGCACTAATGTACATAAAACATGACCAGATGTAGAGAAATGTTGTCTTCCACCAGGAAAGATTTAAACACTAGTGAACATTATGAATTGCTAATTAAATGGAGCGTCTGGAAAAGTGTATAAACAAAACAAAAGGATCCAGACAAAACAACCACCAATGTCATTTGCTGCGAGTTCCACTGATTCATACATTGAACTTAAATCAAAATAAACAAACGAAAGTAATGCTAAAGGATGTAATAATTTATTTTTGCCTTGAGAAAAATAAAGCAGAAAGACAAAGCAGATGACAGGCACAGTAGGAACACATTCCAGAAAGACACCACAAAATGTACAAGTTATCTAAAGATACTGGTTTGATGTAAGCCGAATACATCTTATTAGAGGAAAGCCATGAGCCCAAACAGACAGCAGGTTCCCATATCTAAAGGTGTTTTAAGCAGCAGCATCGACTGCTTGACCAGCACCTCCCTTCTGCACAAAAGTTTCGACATACTCTTTCCTGCACATAAACACCTTAAGATATCAACCATATAATGTAATAGTTCATTCTTTTCAATTCTTTTAGTTGGGTACATGCTGGCACTATTTTGGGGTTTGAATTTCTAGTTGTGTCTGTGTTCTTTGGTGGGGGTTGCAGCTGGACTATACCTTGCAGGAAGATGATCATGAGGCCGATTATATGGAGTCCAGATAGGATCACCAACAAAGAGTCGCATTGCCTGCAGATAGAAAGATAATAACGATCAAGACACTCCATGTCGAAACCAATGCCTATTCAACATAGGTTGCTCAATTGCTCAAAATGTACACATCTTAACAACTCCCTGACATGCATCTTAGTTTTGGTTTTGGTTTTCTTTTCCTTTTAGGTTGAGACACAAGAATATAATTAGCACAACATGCCAACAATTCATAGTTCAGTATACCATAAACTCGTAAATGTATTAGTTTAAGCTAATAACAGTTGTCAAGCAAGAATTCTGACCATGCCAGTGCAAGCTTTTCTAATCTGTACCTTAATGTAGTTGTCTGAATCAAGCGTAAAGCGGTGATAAATTCCAGCAGGCAGAACAATCATTGCTCCTTTCTTCACCCAGATGCGAATCCAAGCTTCATCACGATCACGTACATCAAAATAACCTTCAAAATGAAGAAGTTTATAGGCACCATGATAATCAGTAACCACTGCTCAGTGGCCATGCTAGTTAGTAATCATAAACCTACCACTCCCTGCAACACAATAGCGGATCTCCTCATCCGTGTGCAGATGCTCTTCATAGAAGCTCTTGATCTTCTCTTCATAATTGGGCAGTTTTTCTGGGCAAACCTCGCAAAAGTCCTAAACAGGAATCACACATTTTTATCTGTTTATCTTTTGCTACAAAGCTAATAACTATATTTGACAGAAATAGCCACCTACAACATGCTACCATCTGTCCGTTTTATGAACTAGCATACCATGTAAGAATATCCACGAGCTTCACGTATTTTCTTCAATTCTGGATCTGTTTCATAGTTGTCGCATCTAACCTCCAGCTTAGCACTCCAAGCTCTGAAGAATTGCAAAACAGATAAATAAGAAGCTCATAAATATGAGTAGTAAATAAAATGTGGATATTTAGGGGGATCTACATAAATATGAATTATGACTCAACCAAAGGAATTGGTTTAATGGATTTCTAGATACCCCTCAGGCCAAATGGGTCAGAACTGACATCTTATGCCTCCAAGCCTATGTTAGAGAGACAATTTGTATGACAACATAATGGACACTTCGGAAAAATTCATACCATCAAGTTTTTCAAAGGAGACAAACTCTTTTGGATTCCAGTGATGCGGGAGTCTCTGATCTTCATTACTGTCATCCATATACCATGCTTGAATAACTTCCTCCCTAGGATCCTGGAAGAAACAAAATAGTTCAGGCAGGTCTTATTCTTGAAATGATTTTAGTTTTAGTACTATTAGCATGGAGCCTCTAAATTTGGCAGGTGAATAAACTTAAGATGGCAACATAAAAGCAAAACATCTAAGAACTGAATGCCAGTTTAATTGTCGCTGCAACAGAAGATCACCAAATACCAACAAGTTAGGCAAAGGTGTCCTACTAACAGCTAGAGAAGGAAAGAGCAAAGAAAGCATGCCAAAGTCTTTCTTTGATTCTTGAACAACTTCCTCAGCTTTAAGATTAGCAGGCTAAAACTTGCACCAGTCACAATACAACGAGAACCTCAAATACAAATCAGCAAAAAGAACTTGACGTTTCATCTAGAACAAGAATCAAGTGAGGACTTCCACTGAAGAAAAGGGCAATAAATTCTTGATTCTGCACATTATTTTTCCTTTATCAGAAAAATTAGAACAAACAATTAGTAACCCTGACGAAGAAACTGACATGCAACTCGGCTAGCACTATTTAGCAAATTCTTTCCACCACATGCTGCACCATGCACGCCAGCTACTATGAGAAAATTCAGCATGGATCTCTCTGACAAATCAACTCTCTCACAATTCGCAGGTCATACAAATCGTCCATTCTATGCAGATCACTTTCTACAATATTAATAAATCTCGAACAACCTCAACAGTCCAAGAATCTGACAACGTGAGAATTCACTAAGGTGAAAGAGAAATCTACTCCCACCCCTTCTTCCCAAGTCATCATCTCCCAAAAAATCCCCCAGCAGAGGTAAAAACGTTATCAGGAACAAGTTTTAGATAAAACACAACCATATTAAACTTCACAAAGCCGCATTTGTCAAAGCATTACTTGTTGATCATTCAATGAAGCAAGAACTGGAACAATATAATCAGTCAAGATCATCTATGTTACGCAAAACCACCAGTCAAAGCTATGATCACTTAATTACAACCTCCCAGACTAGATCAATTGAGAATTAAAACAAACAAATTTCCATTGTTTGCTGAAAAAATTAAATTCAAAATTCAATTACCACAAGAATCGAAACACCACATGTGCAGACAAATATATACAAAATTATCCATATATAAACACGATAAGCTCGGAGCATAATCAGTTCAAATTTTGATCCTTGTTAAATAAATTTCCTACAATTACAGCATGCACACAACCACATAACATCAGAAAGAACACAATCTATAGATAGTAGAAATTCCATACCTTGCTAAGAGAACCCATTCTCTGCCTCTCTCTCTCTCTCTCTCTCTCTCTCTCTCTAAAACGATGTTAGCGTGCGATGAATTGAAGCCGAATAGGGTGAAAAATATCATCTTAATAATATTGGTCCGCACGATGCTGTAAAGACCAATTTACCCCTCCACTTAGAGTACTTTGTGCGTCCAGGTTAATTGAATCGGAAGAGTCACTGATGGCTCTTTCGTCATTTCACTAAAGCAGAATCAGATTTGATTACGACAGTCTCAATGGACGGACAGAAAAACTTCGCACGTTTTTGAAGGACAATTGTTCAATTAAATTTGTTTTGCATTTAGCACCCTTAACTTATAGAAATAACAGTTTGCATCCTCTAATTACTAAATTCTTGCCAACAGCCCGCTTTGTCGGTTTTCAATTGAAATTGTTGTCGGAACAGTTATTGAAGTCATATTTTGAAGGGTAAAAGGGGTAGTTATTATTTATTTTTCTTTTTTTAGTAAATTGATTATAATTATATAACAAATTTAAGTAATATCAAATACGTATAAGTAACTAATAACTGCTATTACAAATTTACAGTAGCTATTTTTAAGTAAATCAATACTCATACATTGGTGGGACTATAATCCATGACCATGAGATCATGAGGCCTAAGTTTCGTCCTTTGCAGCCATAAGACTTTTCTCCTCTTTTATCAATATTTTCATCCGATTGAATGCGGAAATATGATTTTTTACTTATAAAATTTAAAGCAACCAGTGAATGAAAACATATCAAAATTACAAACTTTTGTGTTGAGTTCCGTAGAGAATGAAGGCAAAATGTGTTTGAGCTAAAAATTTATTCTAATATCTCATTTTGCAAAAATTGGTTAAATGACCATTCAACCCTTTAAATTTGGCTAAATTATTTTTGCATCAATAATTTTATCCGAAAAGTACAAGAGGCTGCAGTGTACCAAGAAATTTGCAATTGAAGTGTGCATAGTGGCATTTTTAATTTAAGAGTGCAAAAGTGAAAATAAACTTAATTAAAGTGTGCAAAATGCCAATGGTCTTTTACAAAATTATAAATTCCTAGGTTGTAAATATTTGTAGAGCTTACCAAAAATATAGATGATAGTTTAAAAGAAGTTTTTGAGTAAAATAAGATTATAATACTTATAAAATGGTAATTACTCCTTGTGATTCTAAAAAAGTTTATAAATTCCTAATATCTTATTGTTAAATCTTATAAAATAGCCTTGAAAATTCATTAAATATTTTGGGATATTTTACAAATTTTCAAACATCTTATAAATATGTTTTGAAAATTTTATAAGTTGACATAAACACCTTTTTAATTTATACATACCAGAATCCAGTAGCACCAGAATAATCAAAGGAGCTTTTAAAAAATTCTTAAATTTTCTAAGAGCTAAGCTTCAAAAAACGGTTAGCAGTCCGATGCTTAAGTTAGTATTAAGGTATTTTATGAAAGGAGCAAGCGGATCGGCCGGGGAACGCGCTAGCGGAAGCAATAGGCGTGAAACAACAATTATAAAAAATTAAACGATAGTCCCAAACGGTGTACCCTTGGTGTTTTCGAGCGTTTGATGTAGTATGAAAAATAAACTACAACATAATTCACATGAGGCTATGGTTGAGAAAAAAAGAGAAGCACGAATAAAATACTAAAATTACCTCTTGTGATTTCAACCCTTCCAAATTGCTACTTGTGTTGAATTGTCCACCCAAGACTCTAACGTAGGAATCCTCCAAAGATGATCCACACTGCATCAGAAAGAACGACATCTTGATCCCTTTTGCTAGAAGAAATCAAAGCCTAGAACTCGCCTTGTGAGATAGGGGAGGGTGCGGATGAAATCTAGGAGGGGAGGGTGCGGATGAAATCTAGGAGGGGAGGGAGAGCTTTTTCTTCTTTTGTGCATTGTGTAATAATTATTTCCTAAATAAGTATTCACACTATATGTATATATACCTTGTATAGATAAATAGGAATGTGTCTAGATATATTTTTTTATCTATATGATAACTTTTCCATCTATTTCAAATAGAGGATGATAATTATGACAAAGCATGCACTTTCCAAAAATACAATTTTCTTGGTCAACTCTCCTTCTAGAATTTCGCTAGTGTGTTTTAATTAGTGGGTCAAATTGATATAAAAAAATTCAAGACCCAATGAATTTTATTAAATCCAATTTAATAAAATTCAATTAATTAAGCCTAATAGGTATTTAATCCAATTAAATACCCAAGTCCAAAATTGTCTCTTATTAATTAATAAATTCAATTCATTAAATAATAAAAACAAGTCCAATTTAAATTAATCCAATTAATTTAATCTTGGGCCTATCCATCTAATGGATCCCCATGTGTGAGTAATCTAATTACTTACACCTCATGGAATTAATTTCAAATTAATTCCATGTTCTTTCTCGATGATTTGTGTGTGACTCTTTAGGTTCACCTTTCAGCTAGACTTGACTAGTGTCCTACACTATCAATTAATTAAATATAATTTAACTAATCATTCTTGATCAACCAATGATCAAGAAAGCCCACTACCACGGGTGGTCGTTTAGCAACGGTCCATGGCACTAGAGACTAGGTGAATATCCGTGTAAACATTTAGACTCCTGAGTCCATAAGGGTATGGTCCTTCCATCTACTGTCTCCCAGCCTTAGTCTAGGATATGAAATTTGCTGTTGGTTCCCATTTTAAACTAGACGTCTATGCTTTAATACTTGAAATTATTTAATTAATTATTTTAGATTATCCCATAACAAAAAATCACCTGTTACCGAGTGCAAAATTCTATTTTAGGTGTATCATTTTATGCTATTCTCAATATTTGATAATCAACCCTCAAATTGATCTTTATTTGTTTCCCCCGTCTCTCTATTCAATTACCGATAATTAATATACATTCACTAACTCACTAATTCTCCCCATCATGAAATACAAGGTCTGATAAATTCACTCTTCTGTTTTTTTTCCAAATAATTCTTCTATTTATGGTTTCAACTATTATTATTCGATCTTGATCACAATTCCTATAGTAAAATCCACTTCCCTTTGCCGTGGCAAACCTAATGAATAATTAGAAAATACTTTTACAAAGTCTCTTGCTAAGGAAATTTCTTTTTTTTGTTACTAGCCCTTTTGGTGTTTATTATACTAGCCAATTAACTCACACGCCCATCTAACATCAATTAGTTCACCTATATGGTATATATTGGACAAATGGATATCACTTACTAATCTCCAACAGTTACCACTTTTGGTTGCCTATCAATTCTATCACCACTTTCTTTATAATGCAATCATAAAATTTTATTTTGCATTAGTAAATGTATCTCACATTAATTTTAAATCAAACTCCATCAAGCCGATCACTACAACATCTATACATAGATTTATATAACCAAAAAACTTGGTAGATGTTCTAATTCTAAGTCTACCTCACTGGGAATGTAGATACAATCATACTCTCTATTGACTCTCCCAACTCATCTTACTAACGATTGGGTCAGCATGTACATCATGACATATCATCCTTCAATCACTAGATGCATCTCATAGTTAATCTATAACCCTAGAAACGTACACCTGCTCTGATACCACCCAATGTGACACCCCCTCTGTAATCACATTCAATTACCCTAACAAACTCATATTTATCCTGATAAGATAACTGATATAATTAAAATCTGACATACACCTCCAGCAAATTAAGTACTTCATCATAATCTTTGTATAACATTCTTCACTATAACATGCGAAAAAGAAGAAACGCGGAGTATCAAGTAATTACAAGATATAAGATACCAATTTAGTCATAATTTAATATTCTTGTGTCTGTATAAATAGAGATCCCGACTCACAATGTCACTACTGACACACCAATAAGACTGACAACTAGTTTACGATATAGCTAGATAAGTCACGGCGTTCTATCTCCTGAAAAAGTACATAGCAAAGAATGAGTTGCCAACTCAGTAAGTATTAGCTAATTAGCCTATATATATACACACATATACGTGCATATATAAAAATCCAATTTCATTTTGCAACAACAATCAACTAGTATTCTTTTTATAGTCACAAAATTGCAATATCAATAATACCAATCAATTGATATTTGTTACACAAACTCATGAAAACACGAAATAATAATGTCAATAATGAAGCGAATCCAATATCAGGATCAAACACTATCCACAATGTGATTCATACCTCATCAATGTTTAATTCTCTTAATTGTTAATTATTTCTTTGGGCCCTGCTTAGCCTAACTGAGTTATACGATCATCAGCATAGAGTACCCATCGTATGTAATATCCCCACACTAGCTAAGTGTGTAGCAATCCCAATACAGGATGTCACACAGAACCTGGCACCCCCCACACCACCCAGTGTGTAGCTATCAACATAGGATATTCCCCACTACCAGAATACCCCGGTACCATTCACGCCATGGTACCTAGCTATATATTCATTTGTTATTTTCATATCATATATGACATCATATGACGACACACAGCTCGTCATTAATCACATCACATCATCTTAAACCATTGAATATACCTTATGTTAGGTAAGCCATTTCTTCATTCCAATAATTCATTGACATTTTATCAACTCCGTAACTCAACTTCATTCGACAGTCAACCTTTATTTCAATTCACACCAACAATATCATTAACTTCATTATTCAATTTCATTAAATAAGTATTTTCTCGCCAATAGCTTTATCATTCAATTTCATTCAATAATCAATTATACAATCATATAATCATTCATTTGATATTCGTATCATATAGCCATAGATATACATATAATAATAATTTCACAGATATCCAGATAATCCAGGTAAATAGTTGACATCCACGATCAAGTATATAAAGAATCAATATATTATATCCATATAAATATACGGTAAAATTATATTTTTGGTCCTGTAACTTTAGGTCGTTAGCACTTTTAGTCCTGTAACTTACTTCATTTACACATTTAGTCCTTTTTTTGACGAATTTAGTCCTTAGCATCTCACATTTGGTCCTTTTTTGGCAAATTTAGTCCTGTATTGACAAATTTTGTCCTAACGACTCATAGTTACAGGATAAAAAATGAGATTTATTATAGTTTGAATAGGACCAAAATTGTCAACACAGGACTAAATTTGTCAAAAAAGGACCAAATGTGAGATGCTCAAGACTAAATTCGTCTAAAAAAGGACTAAATGTGTAAATGAAGTAAGTTAATGACTAAAAGTGCTAACGACCTAAAGTTACAGGACCGAAAATGTAATTTTGCCTAAATATACATATATATATATATATATATATATATATATATATATAATATATATATATATAAACCCCACAATCAATATATTATATTCATATATATATATATATATATATATAAATCCGATTAGCTACAGTTTCCTCAAATCTCAAATTGATTCAGTTAACACAAAGAGCTACTCAACCCTCTATTTTGTCGCCACACCCTATAATAAAGTATTATACGTATAATCAATATATTAAGAATATTGTAAATGCTAATAGGATATTAAATAATATTCATTCGTTTATGCCAATCTTTTAATATTTCATTTATATGTATCAAAGTTCAAACCTATGTTCCATTTTCTTTTAAATAACTAAACTTCCTAGGTATATAATTAATTTTTCTTTTTAATAAACATAATATCTCTCAAATATAATTTTTGAATATTTCTTGAATATAGTTTTCGAATATTTCTATAAATTTTCTATCAATTCCTCGCTCCTATATAATTTAATTAAACAATACATATAATTACGCATTTGGTGAATAGGTGTGATGAAATCAAGTAAATTAACTATAGTAATGACTAAAGCTAACAAATCTAATATTTTAATTAACCAACTATAATATTTTTAAATCAAATGGGATATTTAATATAACACTAATTTAAATGATCAAACTCATAAATTTTTTCAATTAAATATTACATCAGTCAATATAAATTACATTTAATAAATGAACTAATTAAATTATATAATTATATAACTTGAAATAAATTAAAATCCAAATTCTCGTACCTATCTTTCTCCGCAAATAAGTGTGTATAATTGTGTGCAAATGTATGGGCAAAATAATGTTTGTCTAGTTTTCTAACATACACACACACACACACACACACACACACGCACACACATATATATAGGGATAATTACACTGACCTCCGTTGTTTCTATGGGAATATACAAATTTCTCTCTCTTACTATGTAAATTACATCAACCTACCTTGTTGGTTTGTTACCATTACAAATTAGCCCTTCCATTAGCCAAACTAACGGCCAACGCTAATTTCAATCCAAATATTTATTTAATCTTCCTATTTTTGCCCTTGGGTGGGATTTTTATAAACTTTGCTGAAAAAAATATCCTTGACGATGATTTGTTTGTGAGCTTTCAAAATTTGAAAATCAGACACGACCACCGATATATTTCTCACCGTGACTCTTGTAGAAGGGGGAATGGGTCTTATGGCATGAAAAGAAAGTTTGATGGAGAAGGAAGGCGAGGGGTCTTTTGCGAGGCCTGATTATAAATATAGGAAGATTACATAAATATTTGGATTTAAATTAGTATTGACCGTTAGTTTGACTATTCGAAGGGCCAATTTATAATGGAATAAACCAACACGGTATGTTCATGTAATTTTTATTATAAGAAGGGGGGATTTTTAGATTCCCATAGTAACAGGGGAGGTCAGCGTAGTTATCCTTTATATATATGTATGCTGAAGGGTGAGGCGGTGCGGGTGATGGCCCACCACCCGCCATATTCTCTCTCTCTATACATATATATTATATTATAGGGTAAATTACACTTTGCTATGATCGTTTTTTACACTTTGGCATCTAAACTTTTTTTTGTGTCAATTTGGCATCTCAACTTTATAAAATTTTGCACTTTGTCATTTATAACTATTTTTTCACCAAGTTTTTGTAAAACAAATCATCACATGCAGTCCACATGTGATATTTAAGGGTTATATGATGCTATATTTTTCACATATGCATAGCATCAAATGTTTTTTCAGCAAAAAATTCAGCAAAAACTCGATCATATATGGTAAAGTGCAAATTTCGCAAAATTGAGATGGCAAGTTGACACAAAAAATGTTTAGATGCCAAAGTGTAAAAACGGGCATAGTTCAGATGCCAAAATATAATTTACCCTATATTATATTATTATTATTATTTATTTTATTTAATTTTTTTAAAAATACCAATTACGTCCTGCCTAGTTTCTTAACTAATATATTTTACTTCTAAATATTGTAATGAGCTTCCATTTATTTCATTCAAATTTTAATATATATATATATATATATATATATATATATATTCCTATAATTTATTTGTAATTAAGTTTAATTTTTTAATAATTATCAATTACTCTCATAATTGTGTATAAAATCCTATAGACGTCACATCGCTACTCTTCTTTTGTTGCCTTGGTTGCGTTGCTTATGTAATAAATGATAAATCTACTCGACCTTCAGCACCATTTTTCTGACTCGTCGATTTTTTGATGAAATGCCTCAATGAAAACTCAGGTATTAGAATGAGAATTATCTTAGTCCTCTTGAAGAAACTTACCTGCCCTGATATATTAATTTCTCATTGAGCATTCTTAGGCCATCAATAAGAGTTTATCTTCATTACGTGACGTCATATTTGCCTTAGCAAAGAAGGAGGAGCATGTGGCTTATAGAAACTCCAAGCTAACCTATCTTCTCCAGGTAAATTTTCAGTCACACTGTCAGTGAACAGGTTGTCTTGTGAGCATTTGTGCAAACTTATTTTTTAGAGGATTTTCTAGGCATGAGGATGCAATTATGAAAAGCCTTGACTATAGGTGGGGAAGCCTCCACTTTCTACCACTTTCTCTTACCCTCTAATGCCAAATTACATATGAAAAGGGATCTGATTCCAAATGTTTGAGTTATTGTAGGACCTACTAAAAAGGCATTAAATACAATTCTAGTGTGTAAACTTCATCACACCTGTTGGCTGTTGCTAGCATTATCAGATTTGCGTGATTAATTTTCTCTCTCTTTCAGCCTTGCTTAGGTGGAGATTCAAAGACTTTGATGTTTGTGAATGTGTCCCCAGACCCTTATTCTGTCGGTGAATCACTTTTGTTCACTGAGGTTTGCAGCCAGGGTAAATGCTTGTGAGAAGTGTTCCAAGGCGCTAAACCAACCTAAGATTTAATGTTAGTTCTTGCATTAAATTTAAAAAAGAACTCATTACAGGTCAACAAGACCTAATTCAAGATTACGAGGAGCGTTGTTAAAAACAAGATGAAAAGATAGATGATTTAAGACAAGGTCAAAGGGAATTGAAGGAGATGTTTGCTCTTATGCAATAAAACAATTCGAACAAACCTTGTACGTCTTGATACTTTATTTCCTTATCATTTATCTTTGTGATGTGTACTATTTTTGTTTTGTAAATTGTCTAGAATATACTTGTATGTGTAATTGACAATGAAAATTTTGATGGTATGTTTGGTATTTTGTTAGGCGTTTTTTATATATGGTTATTGTTTTTGGTTGGTGTAGTTAGTGTTTTGGTATCTTGATATGAATTTGATGCCTCTGTTAGTATTTTGGTATATTGGTTATTGTTTCTTTGAAGTTTTGATTCGTGTTTTGGTACATTGGTTATTGTTTCTTTGAAGTTTTGGTTGGTGTTTTGATATTTTAGTTGATATTTTGTATAGTGGTTATTATTTTTTTGAAGTTTTGGTTGTTTTTTTTCACATTTTAGTTGGGATTTCATGTATTGGTTATTATTTTTTGCAGTAATGCTTGGTGTTTTGGCATTTTGATCTTAGGACTTTTGGTATACTGGGTATTGTATTTCAAATATTTTTTCGTATTGATTTTTTAATAGTTGAATTGTCTTATTGTCCTTATTTTGAGCAGGAACTCTACAAGTTTGAAGTTGGTAGATCAAAGTAAAGAATGCCATATGACATTCCAAGGATTCATATGTATTTTGGTGGCTTTATTTAAGTTGACGATAGTTATGTTTAAAAACAATTTACTTTATTTTGTATATCCTTGGAGCTACTATGTTTGAAAGTTTCTTAGGATATTTTTTGTTGCCCTTTTGTAACTAGCACATTGGTGTTTTATATTAGACTTATGTATCAAAGTATTATTTAAATTCTTGGCTTTCTATGTAGTCATTATGGGATTTATTTATGTTAGGTTTGCTTTTTCTTTTTTTTTTTTTGTTTATATGGACAGCTATTATTGTATTTTTTTCATTTTTGAAAACAGGTTTATAAGCAATTTTTAACAGAAAATAAATCACTATAAATTACTATTAGTAAGGAACCAAATTTCTCACAATAACTTATTGTGACAAACTTGTTATTATAAACAAATTTGAAATATTGTTCATTTTGAGTTTTAGTGAGGACACTTTGTTCTCATCATAAGTATTCGTAACGAAATTACAGTTGCAAGTCATACTTTTAGTAACAAATATGTTTTCTTTTTGTAACGATTTCATAATTTTTTGTGAGAACACAATTGTTACTAGAACTAAACAATTGTAAGCAATCAGTGTTTGTTACGAATACATTTATGAAGACAAACTCAAGTTCGTTATAAGAACTTCTAGTGTCGGGCTTTCAACTAGAAATTTAGTAACAACAGGTTTTTGTCACCAGAAGTATTGGCAATGAAAATTGGTCATATTGTAGCGAATTTTTTCCTTACGATATGTAAAATTTCTTGTAGTCCGACTGTATCTTAGATTTGGTGAGCGCGTAAGACATGGTCATCATCAGCCTTTTTCAGTGCAGTTGGAGTACGTAGCAAGGACGGTGGATTTTAAGAAAGGATCTGTCCGCTGTCTATATGTGAAAGTGAGATCTTCTATGCACTCTGAGATGGTTTAGACTCTCAAAGTTTTTGACTAAAGCAATTTGATTGATTAGTGATAGGTTTTCTAGATTGGATCAGTAGAGTATATAAATCTCGAGTTTTATGAAGCATAGGTGCCTAGTCAAGAATGCTAACCGATGCCCAATTCCATGCCCAAGAGATGATTGATAGTAGGATCACACCTGTATAGAACTTGGAACCTAAATGTTCACTCCAATATTCACCTAGTCTCTAGTGTCATGGACCTTTACTAGACGACCATCTATGTAACGTGCATTTTTTGTTATGGGATAATAAGAAAATTATTAATTAAATTATATTTAATTAATTTTGTTAGTCACAAGCCCAAGTCTAGTTGAGGGTGAATCTAAAGGGTCACACAAAAATTATTGTGGAAGTGATGGAATTAATTTAAATTTAATTCCAGAAAAACAAATTAAATTTAATTGAATTAAATTAATTCATGAAGAAAAATAAATGAGTGGATCATTCATTTGGGATAATCCATTAGATGGATATCCCAAGAAATTAATTGATTGAATTAAATAAATTTTGGGCTTAGCGTTTTAAATTATTCTATTAATTTAAAATATGCTTGAGTTAATTAATTTTTGGATTGGATTCATAATTAATTAGTAGATGGGTTTGTTTCATTCATTAATGGAGATGGACTTAAATTAATTATTTGAACTAATTAATTATTTGGACTTGATTAATAAATTTGATTTATTAGTATAGTATATTTGAGCCTCTATGTGTTTAATTGGATTAAATATTCACATTAATTTTTTTAATGGGTATTTCATTTAATTAGATTAAATAATAAACCGAATAGATTATTAATGGGTTTGATTAGGTGTATGAAAGACTTCAAACACACTTTAACATTATGTCAAAAGCTTTCTTTGTCCACATCAAACTCTCTCTCTCTCTCCCTCTCTCTTGGGGTTGCAAAGCCACGAAAGTTTTAGACTTTTTTCATTGATTTTGAATTCTCCTTAAATTAGGTTCAAGTTGAGAATATGAAGAAATCATTTATACTAATGGATAGTGCAAAATAAT
Source organism: Sesamum angolense (assembly GCA_034509725.1). Classification (NCBI taxonomy): domain Eukaryota; kingdom Viridiplantae; phylum Streptophyta; class Magnoliopsida; order Lamiales; family Pedaliaceae; genus Sesamum; species Sesamum angolense. The sequence goes on along the minus strand of JACGWL010000014.1, from coordinate 9,828,821 downwards.
TTTATTTTCTTCCACTGGATCTGAAGTTTTATAGTAAGGGGGTTAGATCCATCTTCCCACGGTGTGGTGTGTACTAACTTTAGAGGGGTTCTACACATGAACCCTCTAAGTGAGCTGATTCGGAAAAGGAGAGGAGTCAATTCGAGCCGATCAAAAAATGAGAAAAGGTACGATTTCGTGGTTACTTTGTTGTTTGGTTTCATTCATTTTGCCACCAATAAGCCCATGTTTTATTTGTATGATTTTTGCATTTTAATTGTAGGGAATGCTCATAAATGATCAAAGGGTACACCCCTTTGATCTAGTTATCATTCTGTTTATCATTTTAAATTACTGTATTTCAGGCTTCCGACGGGTTTCTGGGTCGATCCTCTCCCTTTCAGTGGTATCAGAGCCTCATTTGGTGCTTGTGTCATTGGAATTAACATGCATTATGTGTTTGATTGCTTTCGGTAAGCATGACTTTATTAATTGCATGATTATGTGTTTTTAAATGCATAGTTTAATTTTGCATAGTTAAAATTTTTGATATTTTATTTTTTAGGAAAAATGGATTTTTTGAAAATATATGATTTCAGTTTTTTTGTAGAAAAGTAAAGAAACAAAAAGTTAAACTACAAAAAAAATAATTTATTGTAATGACTTTTTTAACGCCTTTTTAAGATTATTGGAACGACTTTTCTATTTGTAACGGCTTCGCCTACCGCGGCTTTTCCTGTCGTTACAAATAATTTGTAACGGCCATTATAAAAGCCGTTACAACTTGTAACGGCCGTTGTAATTCCTTTCCTTCGACTGTTATAAATTCAATCGATTTATTAAAAAATAGTTTGTAATTGCCTTCGTAACGGCTATATGGAAATTTATTTGTAATTGCTTTTGTAACACCTTTAATTTTGGTTTTTCTATTAATTTGTCACGGCTTTTGTAATAGTTTTTGTAACGTGGTGGAATATATTGGTAACTTGTTTTGGCACATTATTTGTAACGGTCTTCGTAACGGACTTTGTAATTACTTTTAATACTTGTGTTGTAAGGATCCTTATAACTGTTGTTATAACAGCTATATAGAGCATTGTAACTTTTTTTGGCATAGTATTTGTAACAGCTTTTTAAATTACTAAAATTTTTGGTGTTATAAAAGCCATTACAAAGACAATTACAAAATTTTTTTTATTTTGTAATATAATTTAATATTAAATTTATTTAATTTTGTTATGTTTTATAATTATTTTTAATTTTTAATTTTTTAATTTAATATTTATTTTTTAACATAATATTTAAAAAAAACATAATATTAAAAAAATATTAATAAATGCATTATAAAAATAAAAATATTGTTCAAAATTGTATTTTTTACAAAATTTGAAAAGAAAATCCTAATCTAAATCATGGCCATCTGCGGGCGTATGCTCGTCGTCGTCGGGTGCGGTGGCGTTAGCTGGAGGCTAGTGCACTACATGATACATGATAGGGCGAGTCCGGATCACGACTTCTGATGTAGCGCTCGATCATCTAGTCCCGATCACGCAGGTTGTCACTCTACGGCTGTGGCGGAAAAGGCGTAGGACTAGTGGAGTTGTTGGGTTGTGATGGTCCAACAATCGTGTGGTGGGCCTTGGAACCAAGACCGAATACTCTACCCGTTCTCCGACCGCCCGCTGCTAAAATCCATCGATGCTGCTCGTTCGTGTTCACGGAAGCTTGAGACCAGGGTGCTTATTCCTCGCTGTTGTTGCCTGGTATTCCCTGAACAACCTAAAAAACGCTTCCTGCAAACATATTAAATAATTAGATTAAAAAAATAATTATAAATTTATAAATAAATTTAAAAAAAGTAATACGTACCGCAACCTCCTCCACCCTTGGACCGCTACACTGGTGTTGTCCTTCTTTTTATACACTTTGTCGAACACTTCCATCTGATTGACTGGCGTCCGAGTTGTGTCTCTTGTTCAAAAATCATTATTAATTAAAAGTGATCAATTTAATCATTATTAAAAATTAATGCACTTACCAGCTTGCGCTTGTGTGCCTCAATCGATGACGACTCGTCGTGGTAAACTGCCCCTGCTACTTCCAAGTTGGCCGCCCGGTTGGCCTTATTACTGGCCGACTGTGCCTGGAATTCTGGATTCGCCCAGAACTCCAGAAGTTGGTGCCAGATCTCCTTGGCCGGCCACAACGGTTTGGCCAACTGGTTCCGGGCATCGGCAAACCGCTTCCGCAGAAACTTTCCGATCTGCGACTTGACGAGCTTGAACATGCTCTCGTCGTTGCAATCCCACTAGTAAGAAACGTGCAAAATTGATATAAAAAAAATTAGGTAACAGTATGTATAAAAAAAAAAAAGTAAACATAAATTTTAATTAAAAATAAATAATAATATTATTACTTACCTTCAGCTTCTGGAACCAGAATAGCTGGTGGCCTCCTGTGGGATCTGCGATATGTTGGCCTAGGGATGCGGATAATGCCCTTTGATCGCATTATTGATGGCAGTGTACAAATTGCGGTCGGACCTAAAAAAAACACTAAATATGTTATAATCAATAAAAAGTATTAAATATTACAAGTTATATTAAAAATAAATTAAAAATGCATTCGTACCCCGCATCTTGGAGGCTGATGTAATGCCTCTAGGCTTATAAGGGAAGGAGTGGTGCTGGTGCATCCCACGGCTGGGCCCGGACCTGTGACTTGTGACCTGGTGGCGCCCACCGCATCTGACCCCAGTGCGCCGGAGTCAACAGGAACCAGCGCGGGCTAGGACACAGCCTCTGATGACGGGGTGGCTGGCGCAAGATTCTTAGGCTCAGCTCGGGAGGGCTGGGCGGGCCACGACTGTAGCCCTGGCCTCGACGCCCTCGTCTAGGGGGAGGTGGAGCACCAATAGACATTATCTACACTTTTAAACAATATAACATTAAAAACACATTTTTTTAAGTTTCTAATATTTTCATAAATCTCCTATTTCCCTAAAATTACCTTAAAGTCCTCAAATTTTCTAAAAATTAGAATTAGGTGCATAATTTCCATAATATTACCCTATTTCCCTAAAATTACCTAAAAGTATTCTAATTTTATAAAAAGTATAATTAAGTGTTGCTTTTCTGTAAAAGTTGCATTGTCATCCATAACTTTCTAATATTGTCCTATTTTTCTAAAATTACCTAAAGGTCGTCTAATTTAAGAAAAATTGCAATTAGGTGCATAATTTCTCCTATTTTTGCAATGTAGTCCATAATTTTCTAATATTACCCCCTATTTTCCTAAAATTATCTAAAGGTCCTCTAATTCTCCAAAATTTGTATTCCAGTCCATTATATTATAATATTATTCTATTTCTCTAAAATTACCTAAAGGTCCTCTAATTTTCAAAAAATCTCTTAAAAATGAATGAAAGTCCAATTTTTAAAAATTATAAAAAAATAATTAATTGCAGAAATTATAAAAAAATAGAAAATTACAGAAAAATAGAAAAAATTACAGAAAATGAGAAAAAATACAGAAAAGTATGTTTTTTTTAAATTATAGAAAATTATTTCTTAAAAAAATCTCAGAAATTATTAACTTTAAGAAATAAATTTTTAAAAATTCTAGAAATTATTTTAAGAAATAAATTTGTGAAATTTTCAGAAACTGTTTTGAGAAATTTTCAGAAATTTATATTTTTAATTTCATAAATTTATTTAAATTTTCGAAAATTATGGTTTAACTGGGTTTTTTTTAATTTCATAAATTGATTTTAAACCTAAAATGGCAGAAATTAACCTAAAAATTTTTAAATTAAAATTAATTAAAATTTCTGAAAATTTCATAAATTTTCGAAATAATTTTCTAAATTTATTTGTAAAATTTCAGAAACATTTTTATATATATAATTTAAGAAAATAATATATATTTTCATATGTATATACACACACACACACATATATATATTATATATATATATATATATATATATATATATGTGTGTGTGTGTCTCAACGCTAATAATCAACAATATAAACCAACAATAATCAGCACTAGACCAACAATAAACCAACACTAAACCAACAATAAACCAACAATAATTTCAATCATTCAAAAAAAAAATCAGAAAATTAATCTAATATTTTAAAAAAAATATTTCTCAAAATATTTTCAGAAATAGAAAATATTTTTTGAAATATTTCAGAAATATTTTTAGATATTTTTTAGAAAATATTTTCACAAATTATTTTAAAAATATTCTATTGAAATTTTTTAAAACGGGCCCGTCAAGGCTGTGAACTGGCCACGGAACTTGAGTTTCAAAGGGATGCCATCTCTAAATAAAAGGGTCTTAAGCGGAACAAGTTACAAAAAATTCAGAAACTATTATAAATTTTTAGAAAATTATTTTAAATTACAGAAATTTCAGAAATTCCATGTAATAATTTACTAAATAAAAAATACCAATATTAAGAAAATATTAAAAAAATCTTCAACTAATTAAATTAAAACAAAAAATCAACTAAATTAAACAAATTAAACTAACTACCTTTGTTCCTTCGATGGTGGGAGCAGGCGGTGGGGGCAGGCTAGATAGTGGGGGGCTGACCAGACAGTGGGCGCAGGCGGGGCGCGATAGTGGGGAACGGGCTAGACAAAGGCGGCAGGCGGGCGGGCGAGGGTGAGAGAGAGAGAGAGAGGAGGAGGAGGAGGAGGGTTTGGGAGGAAGAGGAGGAAAGGAAAAATTGACTAGGTGTTATATTTATATATTTATTTTGGAATGGTCTTGCACCGTTACAAGGTGAGTTACAAAACTGCACAGCCGTTATTACATATGTTGTTTAAGAAAGCCATGTAAAAAATCGTTACAAAGTGTATTACAAAGTAACATACGACGTCGTATTGGTCAAAGCTGTTACAAAGGGAGTTCCAAATAATTAGTTATTTTTTGAAAATATTTTTAAAAAAATATGTCGCTCTCAACAATTTAATTCTGTAGAAACGTATTATTGTAATGGAACAATAGAATCAAAATACATATGATTACGAAAAAATTTATCAACACATTGATACATGTTCAAAGTTTGCAATAAAAGTATATATTCATAAATGTTAGTATTACATTGATGTAACTGAGAATCACGGTGTTTAACTGCATGGGTTAATCGGTCCGTCAAAATTAAAATCCATTCATTAGATACTATCACACTTACAAAATAATCCATTTGGAAAATTTGTAGTCTTATCGGGTCTACGGATATCGAGATATCGTTCTCGGAACGTAATAGCAATCATTCAACTTCGTGTATTTTTAAATCAGACGTGTGATTTAAAATCATACTGTCATATATGATTTAATGAACACATATTTATATGCATTCTAATTTGGTATGGATTGGACGGTCAGATGTAGGATATCGTACTTTATAGTCAAAATTTTCAAAATAGCTTATATTTTGGAACTGCTTTTGTAACTGTTCTTGTAATTAAATTTTGTAACGGCCTTTTTAATGGTGTTTGTAATGACCTTTTAAATGTAAAATTCCCACTCATTTTTTAATTTTAAATTCAAATATTTTTCCTTGTAGCGGTCTTTTCTTAATTTGGCCGTTCCAAGATTATCCCGCCTTTTCCCCCATAACAATTATAATAGCCTTTGTAACGGTCATTCAATTATTCGGTAGTTCCAAATTTAAAAAATGAAAAAAAAAATTCCTTACAACATTGCCCAATAAATTAATTTCCATACATTGTACATCATGTAGCTTCTTATTGCTTATCATCAGTCTCGTCGTCCCGGCCGTTGTCTTTGTCTTCATCTTCATCTTCATTGTCATCGTCATTTTCATGCAATCGTCTCCGTGAAGTACCTGCAGCCGCCAACACAACTTTTAAACTATTGGGGTCACGTAAATCGTACAATTGATTGTCGACAGCCACTATAGGAACTGGTACAACTTCCTCCGGCTGGTAAGCGACTGTCTCAGTCCACTTGGAATCATCGACAACTCTCCGAGCCTTTATTTTGCAAACAACCATTGAGTTTGCTTTGTCCCTCTTCATACTTCGATACTCTGTGAAATATACTTATACTGCATGTTGTGCAAGTATAAATGGATCATCCTTCTGGTACAACTTCTTGAAGTGTACATCAACGAGGTGATAGCTTGGGTGCACCTTCATGCCTCGAACTGGATCGACCCAGAGACACTTGAAAAACACGATGTGCAAGTTTGGAATAAGTGGGTGTGTTAGTTGAATGATCTCTTCGATGATTTCATAGAAATTATTTTTCTCGTTTGTATACGATGAACTTTTGACACATACCCCGCAATTCATGGTTGACTTGCCGGTGTTGTGTCGTTCAGTTTGAAATTTATACCCGTTGACAAAGTAGGTATTGAACGATGTCACTTCTACACTGGGACCCGATAATGACACTTCAGTAGCTCTTTGTCCGTATAATTTAGCTCGGGATGTACCTACACGTTCATATATGATATGTTATTTTTCTTCAAATTGTATGTTGCAATGACGTCTTTCCAAAAATTTAAAATGAAATGTAATGTTTAACTTACACGTCGTTTGAACCAATCCTTAAATTCAGTCGACACAAATCGATCAATAATTGGGTCGATCGGATGGTGGTGTTGGTACAACTCGTCCAAGTAAGATCTACACATGTATCAATATATGTATAAATGCATACACTTAACATGTATATTAAACAAGGCGAATTTATATTAGAATTAACAACTTACTCGTAATATGGTGTGACTACTTCATAGGTGGTCAAAATATACGTCTCGATGATGTGCCGTTTCGGTCTGCTGAGCCATCATTCTTCGTGGCACCACTAGCTTTGCTAGGATAGTTGAAAATAGACACATGGAATCCATCATTACTATTCGTACACTCATTATTTCTCAGTGGCATGCTTGGTTTGGATTGCTCGTCCGGCTTAAAGTACTGTGATGTAAACCGGCCGATTTCCTCGACAATGTATACCTCGAGAATGGAAGCTTCAACATGTTCTTTGTTTTCATCTTCTTCTTCAATTCACGTAGAAAACCTTTAAAAGGGGTACATCCACCTGTGTTGCACCAGTCCCCCCTACGCGTGCTTCATACGGAAGGTGAACAATGAGGTGTTCCATTGAGTTGAAAAAAGCTGGCGAAAATATCTTCTCAAGATTGCACATGATGATGGCAACACTCTTTTCCAACTCATGAAGCTAATAAACATCCAGTGTGGTCGAGCATATGCTTTGAAATAATAGACTGGCCTCAGTTAATGCGCTCCATACATGCTAGGGAAGCTTTTCACAAGAGGTAATCGGGATCAATTTCTGCATGAATACGTAACAGTCGTGGCTCTTCATGCCATGCATCCGTAATTCCATCATGTCAACGCAGCGTGCAAGGCTAGACGCATATCCCCTTCGCTGTCTGATGTATGGCATGCCACGTCATGTGCTCGGCAGTCGCCCTCAAAGAATACAACCTCTGTAGGTGGGGAGTCAGTGGCAGGTACCTAAGGACAACATACGGGGACTTCTTTCGGTGTGAGTCTCACTCTCGATTACAAAGTTCATTGACCTTGCTTGTGGTTTCATTTATACTCCCCCAACTTGTGATTTTGGTTTCTTATTTTTTATGATGTGATGAGAGTAAATAGGAGGAGAATATTTTTTATTTTTATAAATAAAATATAAAGAAAGCAAGTCGAAGGCGATGGAGGCCCATAGAGGAGGCTATTCGATGGCTTATGGAGGATCCATGGTGAACAGACCTAATGGAGCCTATGATGGAGAGCCCAAGAGAATAAAGATGACATACAATAGGGGCGTGTTAGGCTTTTACAATATTAGATTGATAATGGGCTAAATTCTGGAATAGCGTAGGCCTACTATAGATTGACCATAGATCCACTATAGACTCAGTGGAATGCATATGATTGGATTGTGATCATGCAATAGGGGCGTGTTAGGCTTTTAAATTTTGAGTATGAGGCATTTATTTATTATGAATACTTTATTAAAGACTTGTTTATTTAATGACATGCAAGTATACGTTACATGATGAGGTCTCAGTCTCAAAATAAAAAACGAACTCTCACTTGGATTTTTCGAGTCAATATTAGGCCCATAATGGATATAAATATAACGATTAATCCAAGTCTTCCATCCACGACAATGTAGTGAGGAAGCTAATTTCACCCAAGCGTAGTCTAACGAGTCATGGCACGTATTGAATGATATAAAGTTACATTATTCTTGTGAACAAAGTGAATATGATTATGTTTCCCTGTCTCACGAGTTGGGGTGGGCAAAAATTGTGCTATGATTTGGTTGATGGGTCAGGCCTAACGCCAAGTAATATGATTCTCTTGGAGTACTTGAGATCATGTGAAAAGACAAGGTAAAATAATTTGGAGATCTCATTGGATGAGAATGTTATAATTTACCTTCCACAAGGCCTTTTTCCATGTGAATTGTAAAAGCTGGCACGGAGAATTTTGCTTGTGTACTCCAAACCTGCTAGGATTAGAACCCCATTTAAGACTGATGGGTTTTATAGAAATAGTGAGAGGGGTAAGAACTAAAGACCAAGTCTTAATTTGAATATAATATTACTATAATCTACTTAATATTTTTCTTCTAAATGTCTAAGAATCAACTAACCGCAATACTGAAGGCAAACAAATTTAATGGAACTAACTGTAATAACTGGCTGAGAAGTATGAGAATAGTCCTTGATTTTGAGAATCAGACCAATGTTCTAGATAGGTCTCTTCCTTAGACTTTGCTAGAGAGATCCACGCTCGAAGAATGTTTCACATTCAAGAAGTGGCATGAGGACAATCGAAAAGTCCGCAACATCGTATTAGCCTTGATGGATAACGAGATCGAAAACATAGTATGAAAGACATGATGATGTCAAGTCGATAATGCTCTGTATGGAAGATATTTTATGCAGGACCAGACTGGCATATTAGATATGCTACGACGAAGGCATTCTTCAGAACCAAAGGATCGTTTGTACGCAAGCATAGAGTGATGATGTTATCTCTAGTGGAGAAGCTCAAATACATCTAATATCTTTGAATTTTAGAAAATTCTGCATAATTTTGTCACGGAATTTAAATTTTTTTCCTGAAATTAAAATATTTAAATGAAAAAAAATTTAGAAATCTTTTTCAGAAATTTAAATTTGCATATTATGTGCAATTTACGGCATATTGTGTAATTTTTGAGTAATTAGGGTATAATAGTGTAATTTAAGCAATTAATGAAAATATTGCTCTGTAATTATTGTATAATTGTGTAATTTGTGCAATTATCGTGTAATTTTGATCATAATATGTAAGTTTTGTAATTATTATTTTATTGTGTAATTTCTGAAAATATTGTGTAATTTAGATCATGTTGTGTAATTTTGATAATTACTGGGTAATTGTTTAATTTCTGCAATTATTGTGTAGGTTTTATAATTTATTGTGAAATTTGTGTAATTGTCACAGTCGATCGCCTCCACGACCGGCCCAGCACAACCTTCAACAGACCTCTTGGGGCGGCACGATGATGAAATGAATGACGCTGGAGGAGGATTTAGATTAGATTTTTCTTTTCAATTTTGCAATCGAGTCATGATTTATATTAAAATATATTTCTCTAATTAATCATGTTTATTCATAATGTTTATTGCATTCCATTATTTCAAATTTATTCAATTAATTAAATTTATAAATATTATGAATCAAATTAATTATTTTATTAAAATTTATTAAATGTATAATTAAATAATTTATAAAAATTTAATTATAAAGTAAAAATTAGGAACGATTTTAATAATTATAACGAAAATATTACAAATCGAAACAAAACGCCGTTCTTAATACTAATGCTAAGATTTCTCTAAACATGTGTTCCTAAATAAGATTTACCATTCGTAAAACAGTTACAGGAGACTGTTCTGAACAAAAAATTGATTGTTCCTAATATTATTTCAAAAATTGACCATTATGCAATCCAATGATAGTTCCTATATATATCACCATAAAAATAAACACAATTCCAAAATTCAGGCTTCAGTATTACAAAGACTGTCCCAAAAATAACCCGAATTAAATTATAAAACTATTCCAAAGATAAAACAATCCGTTCCAATTAAAACAAAAAAAGAATTTTTTATTAAAATAAAACATTAGGAACGATCGCTATCAATGTGTTAAAAGGTCCGTTTCAAATTGGAACAGTCATTCACCAACCGTTCCTAAATATTTATAACGCCTTCTGTAGCGGCGGATCATAAACCATTTTAAAATTCGGTCCAAAATAATTTCTTCAAAGTCTTCTTCTTAAACAATTCCATTTTCTCGATCTTCTAATACATCAAGTCGCCGCCCTCCCCCTTATTTTGAACCATCAATCCAAATAAAAAAAAAAATCGTTTCTAAACCCGCCTCAAATCCTGTATTTTTTTTTCTAGTGAACTGTTGTAGAATTATAGTTTGGAACGGAATGTTTGACATTTAGTCACTAATTTTGGAATATGTGTAGGAACGGATTTGTCATTATTAGGAATACATTTTTGGAACTGTTGTAGGAACTTTGTTCCGAAAGATAATGTTGACATCTTGTCATTTATTTTGGAATAGCTTGGAGCCACTCTTGAATAAACTTAGTAATGGTCTATGGAGAACTTCTGTAATGGTTCTGCCAATTGTTCCGAAGACTGTTCCTAAATTATGTATATATTTAAAAAAATTATTTGAAATAATAATTTAATATTTATAATTATTAAAATTAATTATTGGTATTAATTTGATTAATTAAATAACTATTGAATAATGGAATGCAATAAACATTAAAACATGATGAATTATGAAAAAAATTTATTTTAGTGTAAAATTATCCATTTACTAATATTAAAAAAAGAAACCTAATATGCACTCCGCCGGCCTCATCAACAAGATCCATATCATCGTTTAGGGCAAGGGGTTTGTCGAGGCTGTGATGGGCGTTAATCGAGGCGCTTAACGTGACTGGCCAGCAGTCGAGGCTCTAGCCTGCATGGACTTCATCAAGGTCATCATGTCAACCATCATCAGCCCTAGCCGGACCATCCGATCCACCATGTCTTGGCGTGGTGGTGGTGGTGGCGACTTGTAGGTCTGGCTCGAGACGTTGACCTTAGAACCAAGGTTGTATACACGGTCCTTGTTTGTGCCCCGATCGCTACCAACCACAGCTAGTGCTTGGTCATTGCCATTGAGGCCTCCAATTCGATCGGAGTATCCTAGTCATCGGCTATGGCCTGGGGCTGATGATCCTCCATCAGCTTCTAAAATATCTCAGGCAAAACAAACAAAAATATTATAAATATACAAAAATTATATCAAAAAAATATTTTAAGTTACTATTATGTACTACCACCTCTGTTATTCTCTGGCCGCCGGCCTTCTTTTTGTAGCATCTAGCAAATAATTCTATTTACTTCACATGGTGACCAAGTTGTGCCTCTAGTACAAGAATCAAAGACTTAGCAAAATATATATAAAATGTTTAAAAAAATATTAGTTACTTTCAATCTTCTCTTGTGCATGTTGACAGAGGAAGATCTCCCACAATAGACAATAGATGATGCCGCGGGGTTAATCAATCGGTTGACCTTGTTCTTGACAGACTCATCCTAGAAGTCCGCGATGGCCCTGCATAGTTGGTGCTAGCGCCAGCCCACATTGGCCAGCCAAAGTAGCTTGATCAGCTGACTCCGGGCGATGGTGAACCGTTTCCGAATGAATATGCCCTCTCATATGTGGAAGACCTTGAACATGGACTCATCGTCATAGTCCCACCAGTAGGTCACCTACAATATCAAAGAAAAAAATATTAAAAAATAAAAATAATTTAAATTATACAATAATATAATTTTTTTTTTTAAAAACCTTACCTTCAAGCTCTTGAACCAGAACTACTAGTGCTCTAACGGCACCTGCTGCAAATTTCCCCAAGGCTGGGGATAGTGCCCTTTCACCATCATATTGATGTAGTCATGAAATTTGTGACCAAACCTGAAATAATATTTTCATTAGTCATTTTTCAAAACAAATAATACAGAAATAACAGAATAAAAAAAATTACCTCGGATCATTGAGGCTGATTATTGGCGCCTCGATGGTGGGGGGGCTGCTGATGGTACTGACGCTGGTGGTGCTAGTGCAGCCGAAGGGGCAAATGATTGTCCGATGTCTTCTATTGTCGATGCAACAGAGGCAATCCAGCCTCATCTAGACCATATGCGACAACTGAGGTGCCATCTGTGTCAGGAGGCGGGGGAGGTAGGAACACTACTTCCCTAACTTGTCAAGAATCACTCCATCAGCGGGCCACGACCACATCGTCTGCTTCCTAAAGTAGGCAAACCACCACTATACATAATCAATAAAATTATAGTAAGTATTAGATTGTTGATTTGACAATTATTCTAATTATCTAGATATTGTAATTTTTGAAAATATTATCCTAATTTTATAATTATTAAAATTTATTGATTATTCTAATTGTTATGTAAATAATGTAATTATTGAAAATATTATCCTATTTTTTTATTATTCTAATTATTATGTAAATAATTGAATTACTGAAAATATTAATTTATCCTACGTATGTAACTATTTTAATTTCTATATAAATAATGTAATTATTTAAAATATTATCCTAAATATTTTGTAAATATTCTAATTATTGGATATTATCCTAATTTTGTGATTATTCTAATTATTATGTAAATGCTATAATAATTAAAATATTATCCTAATTTAGTTATTATTCTAATTATTATGTAAATAATCTAAAATATTTACTAAATCCAATAATTTCAATAAAATATCTTAAATTACACAAAAATTACAAAAAAAAATGCATAACTTTTTTTTTTTTTTTAGATAATATTTCAGAAAATTACCAAAAGATTAAAACAAAAGAAAAATCACAAATAATTATAGAAATTACATAATAGTTTATTACTCAATAATTAATATTAGTAAAATCACAATAATTTCATAAATTGCATAATAATTACAGAAATTATATAACTTCATACATTACAAAATAATTTTATAAACTACATGCCAATTATAGAAATCTCTCGAATATTAGAAAAATTACACAATTTACAGAAAAAAATAGAAAAATATATTACAAAAATTTTAAGTTTTTAGAAAATTATTCTTTGAAATTACACAATTTACAGAAAAAAAAGAAAAAATATTTTGAGAAATAATTTCAGAATGTTTGTGAAAGTATTTAAATTTCATACAATATTTTAAAAAATTAATATTTAAAAAAATTTTTTTAGAAAAATTTTAGTATTTCAAAAAATTATTTCAAACAAAATTTTAATAGAAAAAACATTTTAAAATTAAAAACAATTAGAAAAATAAAAAAATCATAAAAATCACATAAAATTTTAGAACAAATCCACAATATTCTCACAATATTCCACAAAAAATAATAAAAATTAATTTTTAATACTAGCTTTTAAAAATGACGTGCAACAGCGGGGAATGGCGGGCAAACGCGGGGCCATGATGGAAAATAGCGGTGGACGGCCAGAGGAGAGAGAGAGAGAGAAAAGGCAGAGTGAGAGAGGCGAGGGAGGGAAGCAGAGGTAAGGTATGGATAGAGGGAGGCGGTAGTAGAACAGACAGCAGCGAACAAAGGGAGGCGGGAAGGTGGATGAGAGAGAGAGGGGGAGAGTGATTGCAGCGTGGGTAAAAAATATGCTAAGTGTCACTTATATATTAAAATTTTAAAATGGTCCTGGAACGGTTATGTATTAACAAACCGTTCCTACGATTTTTCCTATACTGATGAAACGGCATCGTTTAACCAACAAAACATGACGTCTTGATTCGTTTGGAATTGTAAATTTTTGGAACTCCTATTGGAACGGTCATTTACTAGCTAAGCATTTTCCATAACCGTTCCTAGGCTACAAAAATGACATCCTTTTATCCAAAAATGACATCATATAAATATCCGTATTACTTCAATTTGTTAAAAAACCATTCCTATTAAAGTTCAGAATAAATATTCATTTTTCAAAAAATAAATAAAAATTAAGAAAAACCAGTATCGAACACGTTGATAAGAAAAGTAATAATGAATGGATTAAGACCATCGAAAACATAAAATATTTTCATGAGATCGATGTATGTTCAGTATATAAAGTATATTTGTATATTCAAATTTGCTAGTATAACATAGATGTAACTAGCATCTTATGTTGTTGTACTGCATCTGCTAATCCGATTGTTACCGCTAGATATGTTAAATGATAAAAGGCTACATTCAATTAAGTTTTGAACATTTTGTTACGTGAATATTGAGATATCGTATCTGGACCGTAATAAGCGAGATACAGTGCAACCGTCAATCAAGCCATGTAATTTTAAATCAGACTGTTATATATATTCAAATAGACAAATCTTATACGAGTTCATGTTTGGAATCAATCCGGTCGCGGATGTTGAGATATCATAATCAGAACGTATACTAGATATTTTTAACACATTTTGAACGGTTTTTAAACATTTGGAACAGTTCATTATAATTTACAGTTAGGAACAATGAATGAGTAGAGTTAGAAATGGTTTTAAGAATATAATGAGGAACGGTGTTTCAAAAATATAATCAGGAACGGTGTTTTAACACATAACCATTCCAAGTTGTAATTCCCACCCTTGGTTTTCTCGGATGCGCCAAATGAAATTATTGTGGAACTCTTCTTGGAACAGTCAAATTGAAATAACCGTTCCAATGTTTGAATTTTCCTCTTTTTTTTCTTTTTAGGGTGGTTCCAACTTCTAGAATAAGAAATTTAGAAAAACCCTTCCTTTTGGAATTTTCACCTGAGTACCCTACACGTTTGAATGATTTTTTTTGGAACGGTAAATGTAAAAAACCGTTCCTATTGAAAACTTCATTAAAATACTGTACAGTTTGCAACGGTGTTGATTGGGACAGTATTGCTTAAAAAAACCGTTCCTATTGGAAAAAAATGTTCCAATATTATTTTATTTTTTAAAAATGTATAATTAATAGAATGAATAAACTTAAATTTTTCATTACAAATAGGAACGATAACTGAACACTAAAAACTCAATCATAATTGTTTTCTTCACTCTCATAATCCTCATCAAAGCTATCTTCATCATATTCATCATGAGATTCACCATTTGCGGAGCAAGATGTACCTGCTCCATGTTGATGTGCCACAGAAAGATCAACGACTAATTGTATACCATTTAGGTCATGCAGGTCGTACACCTTCCTATCACACCGTTGAGCCACCTTTTCTTTGATCGAGGCACTACTTGTGGGCAAGGTGGTTGAAAATAGAATTGTTGAATACGATTGTCATTGCTCGTGAATCATTGTTTCTACAGGGTCTGCTTCGCTTGCAAAGAATTTGCAGCTTGAAGTAGTGGGAAGTGAATAGCCAATTTTTTCAACAAGGTATGCCTCCACAATTGACACATCGACATATTATTTACTTTCTTCCTCGAATCGCGGACGAATCTATTCGTACAAATATTTATTGGAAAACATATGACACTAGAAGTCCTAAAATAAAAAAAAACTACAATTTATTGTGTACTTACCTCTCAAATAGGTACATCCACCTGTATTGCACAAGCCTTCTGGCACGTGCCTCATATAGCAAGTGAATAATTAGGTGCTCCATTGAATTCGAAGAAAGCTGGAAGAAATATTTTCTCGAGATTGTACAACATGATCGCTGCACCACCTTTCAATTCTTGTAATTTGTTGGCATCTAGCGTGGTCGAGCATAGAATCTGGAATTGTGTTGACATTGTAACTTGTTGACACTCCACACATGCTCAAGAAGTATTTCATAGAAAGCAACTTGGATCAACTTCCACATGAATACGTGACAATCATGGCTCTTCAACGTGCCCCCCTCACTCCTCATGTCGATGCAGCGGGCCAGATTAGATATGTACCCAAAAAAAACTTAAGAACATGAATCCATTCACTTATCTTCCTCTTCTTGTCCTCTGTCGGGGTGTATATGGTTCTGGACATCACGTTCAACCTCCTTTCATCCACTTCAAGCTCCGGTTAATCACATATAATCTTCAAGTCCTTCCGTGCATTCAGATTGTCCTTCATTTTCCTCTTTATGTCAATCATAGTATTGAATATGTTGTCAAACACATTCTTCTCAATGTGCATGACATCAAGATTATGCTGTATAAAGATGTGTCTCCCAGTACTTGAACTCCCAAAAAGATGCTTTTTTTAGTCCAATTGTACTCACTAACGTAGCCAGGTGGGAGTGTCAACGGTACTCAATTGCAGGACTGAACTCTGCAACCCAATACCAAATATCTTCTCCAATCAGCCTTAGCCGTGAAACCTTCCTTTCCACTTGATTCTTTGTAAATGCTTTCTTGTTCTTACAAATATATAGTCCTGGTGGAGAAACTATCTGTGGCAGTCAAAGTAGCACGCATTCCTACCATTCTGAAAATGGAATATCCATGTGTTATCCATGCAAACTGTGCAGATGGTATCCCATAAGTGAGTAGGTTGTTCACAGTCCATATGAACGAGGCGGTGCATCGTGAATGCCTGGATTGTTGCATTGTTGTGTGTCGGTACAACCACATACCACAAATTTTGCAACTCCTCGATCAACAGCTCCAGATACACATCGGTCAGACCTTCAGGATTAGAAGGGGCAAGGATCATCATTGTAAGCAACATATACTCAAAATTCATGCACATTTCTGGTAGGAGATTGTAAGGTGTAAGTATAATTGGCCAATATGAATAGGTACGACCATATTGCCTATGTAACGCGAACCCATCCGTGCACAAGCTCAATATAATATTATGGGGCTTGCTGCAAATTGGGATATGTCCGATCAAAATGCCTCCATGCCTTTGCATCGGAGGGATGACACATGGATCTCTCCTCCGTCGGATGATTGGCATGTTATGTCACATGCTCGACAGTCGTTTTCAAAGCATATAACCTCTACAGCTAAGGCGTAAGCATCAAGTACCTAAGAATGGCATATGGAGTCTTCTTACGGTTAAGATTTTGCTCCCTGGTCGGCTTGTACCTAGCTTCTCATAAAACTTGCAGTAATCCATGTCAATGTCGTTCTTCCAGTATAACATACAATCATTCTTACATACATCAATCTTCTCAACATGTAAACCCAGTCTCTTATCAACTTCTTCATACTATAGTAATCGAGGGGTAGGGTGTGATCACAAAGCAATATATTATTAGCTCACTAGGATATTTGATCATATGTTCGCTCGAAAAAATTGCCCTCAGCCTTGATAGTCACCAAACCAGCAATCTCCACCAATTGAAATTGGTTGCAATCGTTCCACAATGGCTGGTCGGCAGCATGAACTACATCAAAAGCTGATCTAACAACCCAGCCACATAATCATAAGGGCCTAGGGGTGCAAGGTGAGCCGAGCCGGCTCACGAGTTCGCGAGTCGGCTCGTATTCAAGCTCGGCTCGAGTTCTTGGTAGCTCGAGCTCGAGCCTTATAGGGTGAGCTCATGAGCTCGAGCCAGCTCACGAGCTCACCCCCTTTTTTTATTTATTTTTTATTATATATATATATTATTAAAGTGCATATTTAATATTGTATCAAGTTTATATTCAAAATTCATCATATATTAGAATTATGAGTCAATATATCTCTTATTTAGATTTTATATGATAATAAAATATTGTATTTTATTTTATTATATTATTTAAAAATAAGTTTAGCAATAATTTAGTAAGTTTTGATACTTTTTTGTTAATAAATATTTAAAATTCATTATCAATTAGAATGTTAGTTAATATCTCATATTTTAGTTTTAGATGATATTAAAAATATGTTATTGTAGTTTAAGTTATCTAAAACAAACTTATTAGAAAATTTAGTACATTTTGATATTTTTTTTGTAAATAAATATTAATATAATGTATATAAATTTTATCATTCTCAATCTCTTATAACAAAATTCAGTTATTCACTATATCTTAGAATTATTAGTCCATATCTCATATTTTAGTTTTAGATGGTATTCAAATATGGTATTATAGTTTTATATTATCTAAAAAGAAGCTTAATCAACAATATAGTACATTTTAATAATTTTTTGTAAATAAATATTTAATATAATGTATATGAATTTTATTGTTATAATTTTAATTACCACTACAACAAAATATATTTCTTTTAAAAATTCATCATATATTAGAATTTCTAGTCAATGTATCATATTCTAGTTTTAGATGATACTAAAATATGATATTTTGTTTTATATTATTTAAAAACAAGCTTAGTCAATAATTTAATACGTTTAGATAAATATTTAATATAATGCATATATTTTATTGTTGCAATTTCATTCCATTACAACAAAATGTATTTATTCACTATATATTAAAGCTATTAGTCCATATCTCATATTTTAGTTTTAGATGATATTAAAATATGGTATTATAGTTTATATTATCTAAAAAGAAACTTAATCAACAATTTAGTACACTTTCATAATTTAGTGTAATAAATATTTAATATATATGCATATGAAAATTAGCGCTATAATTTCAATATCAACTACATCAAAATGCATTTATTTTAAAAACTCGCCATATATTAGAATTACTAATCAATATATTATATGTAAAAATTTAGATGATATCAAAATATGGTGTTTTGGTTTTTATATTTAAAAATAAGTTCAATCGATAATTTAATATGTATTGATTTCCACTACAATATTAAATAGTTATATTAATTATTTCTATCTTTATTAAATAAATAAATAAAAAAAAGTAATTCATCTAATTTAAATTAAAAATAAAATAGAAAATGTATGACTTGACTTGAGGGACTTTGACTTGCTGACTTGAATGTTTTAATGACCGAAAACTCTCTCTCCCTAACCCTCTCTCTTGCGAAGTAAAAGGAAAAATTTGCAGAAATCTACAACTCCGGCTTGGCGGCTTCACGTCAACAAATCCGTTGGCAGACAACACAACTTCACTTTGATTCCACCATTAACAGGTAATTTTTCTTCTTTGTAATTTTTTTTACAGTTTGTACAAGAAATTTTATCAACAAGTTTTGCTTTCAAGGTGTTCGATGAAATGTCTTATTGAATTTTTGTTGACTTTGTTCGGTTGGACTTGGATTTTGGCTGGATTTTTGTGTATAGTTGATGATTTGTTACATATTGGGTTATGTCAAAATTGTCAAAGACAACACTATGCGATGTGTTTGGTAAGATCATGTCAAAGATGAAAGAAACTTCTAGTCTTTATATTACAACAATGAATATAAGTGTACATAAATTTCACATGTAATAGTAGGCTAATTGTTTTGGAATGTCTTAAGTGGACTTCTAGATTTGTTAACGAGCCGCACATACTATGAATTGAAGCCACCATGATCTGAAAATGTCCAGTGATTCTTGAAATTAGCAATAGTAGTCATAAAAGAATGTGCGATGCCCAGTTCAATTCAGTTGTTATCATTTCGGGTGTTGATAATTAAAGTTATTTTACTATGGTTTCTTGGAAATAATACGTCTGTCAAGCACCTGTTTCACCTTTTTTCTCCAACCAAATTATTATTTTAGGTAAGTGATAGCATTTTAACATTACAAATTTGCTAAACGTGCTCGTTGAGTTCCTAAATCTCTTTCTATCCAACTTTGAGTTTTTTTTCATTGTTCTTCAGGTATGAATTTAGGGACGCAAAAAGATAATCTTTCACCTTATATTTGTACCTCTAGAGTAGATTCAATAGCTTCAATTTTTCAACCTCAGGAGGACAGAATTCAACCAACTATGGATGATATAGATCCCTTTCCCAACACAAATGATATTGACATGGGCACAAATACAACGGTGGTTGATAAAGATGAGGAAACTTCATTGCCGAAGGTCAAAAGACAAAAAAAATCAATCGTTTTGTTAGAATTTAAAGATGTTAAGGATGCAGATGGCAGTGTAAAGATCTCATGTAACCATTGCAAGAAGATGTTCACGAAAAGCAAAGGTAATCCAACCAGTCAGTTGCACAGACACTTGCAGCACTGTGCCAACCATCTTAGAGCAAAAGCTATGAAAGAAAGAGAGAATTCAATGAAACACAGCTTGGTTTTATGCCCAGCATTGTTGATCCAGCATCGTATCCAGCTTTACAAGATGGAAAGTTTGACATGGAAGCTATGAAAGAGTCATTAGCTCATTAGATAATGATGCATGAGAAGTCTTTCCCTGAAGTGGAAGAAGGGGGATTTAATTTATTTTGTAGAAGGGGAATGCCTGAGTGGAGAGGAGTTTCAAGAACAACAGCAAGGACATATTGTGTCAATGTTTACGAGGCTGAAAAAAAGAAATTGAAGAGTTTATTGCAGAAAGTAAACAAAATTAGTCTTACGACTTATTGTTGGAAACAAAAAAATCAAAAAAATGGAGTATATGGTGATAACTGGCCATTGGATTGATAAAAATTGAAAACTACAAAAACGTGTACTCAACCTTGTCCACATTCCACCTCCTCGTCGAGGTCTTGAGATTGCTGATGCTATTTGGCGTTGCTTGGATGATTGGGATATTCAAAGCAAAATTCACACAGTATCTGTTGACAATGCTTCTGCCAATGATTCTGTCATTTTCCATCTGAAGACTTATGCACAAAGAAAGAAGAAGCTTCTTTGCGAGGGAAAATTATTTCATGTTAGATGTTGTGCTCATATTTTGAACCTCATTGCTCAAGATGGTATTTGTGAAATTAAAGATATTGTTGAAGTGATACGTGACAGCGTAGAGTATGTTCGGCGATAAGATGCAAGACTTTTGTTATTTTCTGAAATTGTGAAACAACTAAACTTGCCAGAAAGAAAGTTAGTTGATGATGCCGAACGAGGTGGAACTCTACATATGAGATGTTGTCTACTGCAATCAAGTTCAAGGATGTTTTTCCAAGATTTGCTGCTAAGGATCCACATTATGATGATTGCCCGTGTCATGAAGATTGGGAAAAGGTTGAAAAGGTATGTTCAGTATTGGAAGTTTTTTGGGATGCGACACATATCATTTCTGGGAGTGACTACCCAACTTCAAATTTGTTTCTGAATGCGGTCAGCTTAGTGAAAGTGTTATTAGATGAGAAGTCATTAGATAATGATGGTTTTATTCGAGATACGGTTGAAAGGATGAAAATTAAGTTTGACAAATATTGGGGTGAGACTAATTTGTTGATGTCAATAGCAGCCGTTCTTGATCCGAGGTGCAAGATGAAAGCGCTTGAGTTTTGTTTTCCTAAGCTTTATTCTTCCGAGAAAGTAGAAAGGGAAATTAGCTTTGTTCGCAAGTCCTTGCATGAACTTTATTCTAAATACACACTGATGTATAATGATGAAGGTGAGTCGCGTGGGCAAATGCAAGGAGGCAATTCTCAAGGTCAAAGTACTAGTAATGTTGGAATATCAAGAGGTTGGTCTCAATATGCTGCCTTTTTGGAGTCAGTTCAATCTGTTCAGCCTAAAAAATCAAAACTTGATATGTATCTTGAAGAAAGTTGTTACTTGTTCAAGAAAGATAACAAAATTGAAAAGGAATTTGATGTCTTAAAATGGTGGAGAGTTAACTCAGTCAAGTATAAGATCTTATCATTTATGGCACGAGATATTCTTGCTATCCCAATTACTACTGTTGCTTCTGAGGCTACTTTTAGCGCGGGAAGTCGAGTCATTGACAAGTATCATGCTTCATTGACTTCAGAAACAGTTCAAGTATTAATGTGTGGAGGAGATTGGTTGAGAAAACGCTTTGGAGTAAAGAAAAAGACAAAGGTATTATTTGATTGTGATTACTATTTTTAGTTCCATTATATCATTACTATTATTGTTTTGTACTAAAATTTTGTGCATTGAATTGTAGAATGACAAGAAAGCGATACATGTAACCCTCCCAAGTGTTAATGATGCTTCTGAAATATGATGTTTTTGGTAAGAAAAATGCATATTATGTTACTTTGATTTGAGTTCTTTTTTCTAAATAATCAGTTATTACATCCTCAACTCTTTCTATCTATATTTTTAACTTTGATAAAAAAAGATTTATTCTGACATATGATATTTTTAATTTTTTTTTCCATATTTTGTAGTTACTTCAAGATTTTGCTTATTAGAGTTGGAATTTGATAAACGTGGAGGGCACCCATGTTGCAGATGTTTATGTTTGATTGCAAAGTTATAGCTTTTTTTATTACTTGAATAGGTTACTCACTAAATGATTGGACTGAATGTTTTCATGACTTTCAATTTTATTTCATCGTATTTCTTTTTAGTCTTCTTGTGAATATTCTCTTCATGCTTCATATTTAAATTTTTAAATAATATGTTCCATATGGTACAATAGTCTATATATTTTTTTTAAAAAAAATCAAATATTTTAGAAAAAAATAATTAATTGAGCTCGAGTCGAGCTCGCGAGCTGCATGAGCTCGAGCTCGAGCTCGACTCGTATCAATTGAGCTCGAGCTCGAGCTCGAGCACACTGTTTACTACTCCAGCTCGAGCTTGAGCTCCTCTTTATTGGACTCGCCGAGCTCGAGCTCAAGTAAGGGAGCTTGAGCTCAAATTTTGAGCCGAGCTCGGCTCGAGCTCGGCTCGTTTGCACCCCTATAAGGGCCCCAGTCGTAGTATGAACTGAGCTCGAAATCAGTAGAATAGGACCTCGTACCATCATTAGGTATACCCTCCTAGTTATAATCAGAACACTAGAAAGCCATCCCGGCGGGCCAGCGGCATCGAAAACCATCCTGAGCGCCCAATCCATCTACGCCGCATCACCCCAATGCGTACTAGTACCCTCCACCTAAGTAGCTGGAGTTTGCTCCTCCTGCATAGGGAGCATAGTAATGGCATCAAAGTACTCCTGCACTCTCTCCTCGCTATGGGAAGTCCAATTATAATACTACGACATAAATCTTTTCATATACAAGTCAAATTTTACCTCATTCCGTGTTTTAAAATTTTCATTTTTGCACTTCTGACATGAACACTTAATTTTCCCGACATCCATATATCCATGTTAAGACTTGGTCCATTATATAATTGCAGTAATAGCATCCTCAAACTCCAATGTAAGACCTGCTCTTCTCGACAAGTTCTTCTCATACGTCCATCTCCTCAACTGTCTTAACATGATGAGGACTACACACACATATATACATATACATATATATATATATATATATATATTATCACAGATATTAAATTTAATTGACTAAAGTAGAACAAATATAACCAATTATCAAGTAATGCATGCATTTTAATTCATAAAAAAGGGTTCGAGTTATTACCTAATTAAAATAACTTGAAAGATCAATGAAAATTCAAGAGAGATGGAGAATATAGAATGCAAGAAGATTGTGAAATTAAATGCAAATAAACGGAATGAAAATTTTGAAACTGTCATTAAAATGGTGTTTGGAACTCCACAAATAGCCGTTATAATATAATCGTTCCACCTCATTAGGAACAAGCATCGAGATGGTGTATGAAATTCCAAAAATACCCGTTGTAGCACATTCGGGAACAGGCACTAGAGCACAATTAGGAATAGCAAGCTAACCGTTATAATTTAGTCGTTGTAGCGATGTTGGAACAAGTATTGTAGTACAATATTTTTTAAAAAATAAGGTCGTTCGCCATTGTAACTCATTTTGGAACGTTACTTAGAACACTTACAATTTCCCGCAAGTGCCACATTAAGGAATAGAGTTTGTAATACACGTTTTCCAAAGTATTTTAAGTGTCTCAAATTGTATCTCATTCTGGAATGATTTTTGCAACTGTCTAATTTTCAATGGACTTTGGATTTCATATTGCAACAATAATTATGTGCAGTTGGTGGGTCATCCCAATTTTTACCAAACTATTCCAAATTGTGTTACAATATTTTACGGTTCCACTTTTGGAACGACAATACAAACACAACTTGTAACACTAATATTGGAACGATTGACATAACAGTTCAATCATTTCAAAAATAAATGATGGAATATAATAGGACCCTAATGTCAGCAACCTGATTCCGTTCCTCAAGAGTTTCAATTCCAATAAGGAACGATTTCAAGAGTAATCATATTATTCGTGCCAAATCCCATAGTTTTTTTAATACTGAAATGCATATATTGTACTAATTACATGTAGCCAACGTTTCTAATGAATGATGTATGTCATGTCATGAAATAAACATTTTTTCAGCTAAAATAATTTTCTCCCTTTAAATACATCTGAATCCACCCTTAAATAGAAGAGACGTTTGCAAAATCAAGATAGAAGAAGGAATATGGTAAGTAACTTTGAGACGAAAACACTGCTTTAGAAATGGAACACGGCCTAGCCGTGTTCTTATCTATTCGCCCGTGGACGCCCGTGGACGTTCTAAATTGAAGAACACGGACATGTTGTGTTTTCATGGCCTAGGCATGCAAATCTTAATCTAGATAATTAATGTACTTGTTTGGAAAATATACATGTGTCGTTTTTAATATGACCTAATCGTGGTTTTTTTTAAAAAAAATAAAAATAAAATAAAAATAACAAAATTTCTTAAAGATTAAGTCATGTGCCAGTCACATGACTATTTTTCAGTCATATTTTCGTCAGAGAATTGTGAGGGGATCAAATTGAGACAAATTAAAGTTTGTCGATGACAAAATTAATAAACTATTTGAGGGACTAAAATAATTTTAAATGCAAATTTAAAAAAAAAAAAAGAAGATAAAAGTACTGCAATAATTAAAAGTTTACTAAGATATTGTTGACCATTGGTTAATTATGATGCAGTAATGAAATAATTATTTAATTGAACACAGACGACCAATGTTGCCCTAAACACGAATTAGACTTTAATTTTTTCTTCACTTTTGGTTCTGCTGTCAACATAAAAGTGCTGAACTTTTACAGCAACAAAAACTTAAAAAATCTCTGCCCTAACCTCAACTTTAAATATTACTCTATATGATGTTGCACTTTTCAATGTCAAACAACACCGAAGTGTACATTTGTTTAATGTAAGAATCTAGATGTGCTAACTGGACCACTCCAAGAATTAATAATTAATTATCACATTCAAACTTTAATTATTAAGACTTATTATTTTATTATAGTGGTATAGATATTTCTTGATATCTTCAACCTAAGCCCAAGATATTTTTGAGGAAGGTTTCTATTGCCATGCCCACAGCTTAAATCTGCACCAATATTATTAGGGGTAATTACACTCTCCTGAAATTTGGTGTAATTACGTGTGGACCCTTGTGGTTTGAGAAATTACATTTAACACCTCTGAAGTTTGATTTCATTTAATAAATAAGTCAATTCGTTAGTCAAAATTCACCAACAAAAAGAAAATAAAAAAAATCTATATTAATTCTTAATTCACTTATTCTGATTTATTGCAGGTCAAATAAATCATTTTATGACCAAATTACCCTCATATGTTTTCACGCGTTAATGTATCTGAGGACGTATATCTTCACCGTTATAAGGGTAATTAAGTCCAAAAATATTTATTTAATAAGCAATAAGTTAGTAATAAGTCAATCAATGGTTAATATAGATTTTTTTTTAATTACTTTGTTCATATATGTCAATTCGGTGAATTTTGACTAACGGATGGACTTATTTGTTGGATGTAGGCAAACCTCAGGGGTATTGGGTATAATTTCCCAAACTATAGGATATCTACATATACTTACAATGAACCTCAGGAAAGGGAGTGTAATTATCCCATATTACTAATGTATCATAATTCTTTACAACAGCCAGGAGTAAAGAATATATTAGGAACTAAGAATATGAAATATCATAATTACTGAAAACTAGCAGTATGTTTTTTTCGTTTGTATATATATATAAAAGTTCTATTACCTGTATTAAATTTTATTTTTAATTATAATAATTGATTAACTATAAAAAAAATATTTTTATTAATATTATCGTGAATTAATTTATCTTTTATCTTCGAGATGATCATATATATGAAACTATATTATTCCCTATATATGTAGGGAATATATATATCCTAGAGATTGAACCCAGCTCATTCTGATATTTTAATTCTGGGATATGGTTTTATTTTGAGAAAGAAATGAAGCTTTCGACCGCCCTAAACGTGTCAACTATTGTAATTAAGTTGGAGTAAAATAAATTATATCCCAACTAAGTAGTATGATATATATTTCTAAAAATAACCTAACAGCTACCACTATCTTTAACTAGGCAAAATTGCAAAATTAATACGATAAAAAAGTATTATTTTAACTTTGGTCCAATGGTTTACAAAATTTTATTTTTGACCCAGGTACAATTATAATTTGCAACATATATTGGTTCAAGAACATAGCAATTTGGTCCTTGGGAAAATTGCAATTTTAATCATGTAACTTAGGGGGTGGCATTTTCATAGTCTTATAAAAATTAATTTTTGCAATTTAATTAGTCCTATAACTTTAAAATTTTGACAATTTAGTCATTATTCGGCTAATTTGACTGGAAATTGCAGTTTATTGATAATTTTAGTCCAGTAAGTAAATTCATAAAGGACAAAAAATGTCAACTCTCTGAAGTTGTAGGACTAAAAATGTCAATGCCCCCTAAGTTATAAGACTAAAATTGTAATTTAGTTGGGTCATGTATAAGTCACATGCAATTTTTCGGCCAAATTAACCGGCAAAAGATGAAAATTAACAAATTTTCAATGTTACAAAACTAAATTACGAAAATTAATTTTTACAGAACCAAAATTATCAATTCCCATAAGTTACAAAATTAAAATTGTATTTTTCCCTGTGATCCTTTTTACACCTTATCGTAATAACACAATCAATATGATATTCACTGGTCGGTCGTTAATTGGTGATTTTTTTGAAAGAAAAATCAACACATGGCTCTCACATGGAAACACTAGAAAGCCAAATCATCAATACTGATAAAAAAAAAAAAAACCGCTGATCTCTAAAAAATCTCTCCACATTTTCCTCTTTAAATCTTTACGTATAAAAGAATTTGATGGGTTTGGAGAGATGTTGAGAGAATTAGATGATTTAGGACTTAGGGTTTTCTTTTTTCTTTTGGGTATACTTCCCTCTCTTAAGATTTGATGTAATTATACGTAAATCCTATATAATTTGAAAATTACACCTAGCACTCTTGAGATTTGTCTACATCAAATTGACTGATATTAGCCAAAAAATCGGAAAAAAAAACATATATTAACCCTTGATTGACTTATTACTGACTTATTGCATGTTAAATAAATTTTTTCGGACTAAATTACTCTTATAACGGTGAAGATATACGTCCTCACATACATTAACCCGTGAAGACGTATGAAAGCAAATTTGTCATAAAAAGATTTATTTGATTTGCAATAAATCAGTAAAAAGTCAATTAAGAATTAATATAGTTTTTTTTCTTGATAATATCAATCAATTGGGTGAGTTTTGACTAACGGAATAACTTATTTGTTAGATGAAAGTAAACCTCATAGGTGTTAAATATAATTTTCAAACCACAGGATTGGGTCTGCGTGTAATTACACTAAAACCACGGGGAGGGGAGTTAATTATCCCCTTTTTTTATTTTTTATTTACTGTTGAGACAATTAGTTTGGCATTTTATTATTTACGTGTGAGGCTCATCCATTGATTTTTTCTTCCAAAAGTTACCAGCTAATTAAGAACCACATGACACGACTATGTACATTGTGAAACTAACGGTAGAGTGAATCAAGAACTAAATTTACTATGCTTTCGGACCAAAATTAAAATTCCATAACTTAAGTGCGCAATTTTTATTGGAACTTGGACCCAAAAAAATTTTCATAAATTAAGTGTGGGACTAAAGTTGAAATTACCATATTTTATGGGACTAATATTGCAGTTTTGCCCCCTTAACTACTCACTCATTATTTCATTTGAATTTGCCCATTGAAAAATAATAGTTTAATTGTATACTGTTTGCCAAAAGGAGAAAGAGTAGGGAACATGAAAATATCTTGAATAACCATTTTGGGCCTGCTTGCCTCACAACTTTCCACCTGTCCAAATTTCGACAATATATTTTTCAATAAACAATGTTTACACTATACGCTTATTCCCACAAGCCTAATGACTCCAACAAAACCTGTTCATACCTTAGCAAAATCAATAGTTGTTTCCCAGGTTTTTTGTTTTGCTTTCATTTCTTCTTTCCCAAAACCCTGATGTCCCTTTATTTCTTGCAATTATTTCAAGAATCTCTCCCTTTTGTTAATTATTTTTTGAGAAAAGTCCATGTAGTGCATATTTTGTAGAGCTAGCCACAGACATCATTGGTAGCTGTTAATTTAGATTTATGTTTTGGGAAAGAGTTATGAGTGATATGGGATCCATCAAGGAGGAGTACTTGGGATCTTCAAGTAGTTCATCAACATCGTTTCCAGACAGAAGAAGTGTTCCTCAACCAATGGAAGGGTTACATGAGACAGGCCCTCCACCATTCCTGAGCAAGACTTATGATTTGGTCGAAGATCCAACAACAAATGAGATTGTTTCTTGGAGTAGAGGCAACAACAGCTTCATTGTCTGGGATCCTCAGAACTTTGCCATCAATCTCCTTCCTAGGTACTTCAAACACAACAACTTCTCAAGCTTTGTCAGACAGCTCAACACTTATGTAAGTAATTATATGTATATATGCTCTCTCTCTCTCTCTCTCTCACACACACACCCTCTGTGTGTGTGTGTTGTGTGTGTGTGTGTGTGGAGTTCCCTAGATTTGTTTGCCTTTATTAGATACATGTTCATGAAGCAACTAGAATGTGGTGTTTATTTTACTATTTTTCTTGCTTTGGAAAATAGGTAAAGAAATGTCAAGTTGGCATTTCTTGTACTGTTGGCCTTTTCTTTGTCTGTTTAATGAATCCAACTGGTGGGATCTCTTCTATATGCAGTACTATTTCTCCGTGTCCCAGATATATATACATATGTGCGTGTGTGTGTGTGTGTTATGTGTGGATTCTTGACCTTATAAGATCATAAGACATCACATGCTTTTGATTTGTAATTAAATCCTGTATAAGATTATGTGTGTACGTATGTATGTGTTTTATGTGTGGATTCTTGGTCTTTTAAGTTCATGAGACATCACATGCTTTTGATTTGAAACTTATCCTCCCACAAGAGTATATATCTGTGCGTGCGTTTTTTGTGTGGATTCTTGATCTTCTATATAAGTTCATTGGCATCCCATGCTTTTGATTTGAAACATATCCTCCCACAGACTGTGTGTGTGTGTTTTGTGTGAATTTGTGATCTTATAAGTTCAGACATCCCATGCTTTTGATTCGAAACATATCCTCCAACAAGACTATATTATATATGTGTGTGTGTGTGTGTGTGTGTTTTATGTGTGGATAATCTTCTAAGTTCACTAGACATCCCATGCTTTTGATTTGAAACACATACGGCTAGAAGATTATAAATATATACGTGTGTGTAATGAAGGGCTAGGAATGTAAACAATAAATCTTTACAGGGCTTTAGGAAGGTTGATGCAGACAAATGGGAGTTTGCAAATGAAGGGTTTTTTAGGGGACAAAGGCATCTTTTGAAGGGTATAAGGAGGAGAAAAACTCCATCCACTTCCGATCCTAACCAAGCCAATCCAGATTCATGTGTTGAGGTGGGAAGATTTGGACTGGACGCAGAAATTGATCAGTTAAGACGGGACAAGAATGTCTTGATGGTGGAGCTTGTGAAACTCAGACAGCAACAGCAGAATACAAAGTCATACCTCAAAGTACTCGAGCAAAGGCTTAGAGGGACTGAACTCAAACAGCAACAAACGATGAGTTTCTTGGCAAGGGCATTACAGAATCCCACTTTCTTGCAGCAAATAGTCCAGAACAAAGAGCTCGAGGAGCAAATAAGCAAGAAGAGACGGAAGAAAATCGATCATGGTTGTCCAATTAGTGCATACGTCGACGACCACAACGTTGGAGTTGGAGAGTTTGAGGGTGTTGGTGGCATTTATGCCAAGGTTGAAGCTCAAGATCACTATGGGGACATGAGTGGATTTGATCATGATAATCACCAAGAATTATTAAGGTTTGATAGTGAAGAGAAGTCATCAATTGGTAAAGGGTTTTGGGAGGAGTTGATAAATGATGGGATTGGGACATTTGGTGTTGAGGGGGGATTTGATGAAGAGGGTGTGGACGTTTTAGCTGAGCAAATGGGGTTCTTGGGTTCTAGCCCAAGATAAAAGTATAATGACAATCAAGAATGGGCAAAATTATATTTTTAGTCTTACGTGATAGGAGATTCGATATAATTAGTTCTCTGTTTTACGTAATTTAATTTTAAAATAGTCTCAAAATTAAAAAAAAAATTCAAAATTTAATTTTCTGTTTTCCGGAATTTTCAAAATTGGTCTCAAAATTGAGAAAATTCAACACAATTTATCCTCTACTTTATGGGATTTATAGGATTAAATGTATCGAGTTCTCCCAATTTTTGAAATATTTTAAAATTTTCGTAAACGATAATACTAAATGTGTTGAATATCTCAATTTTGGGACTATGTTAAAAGTCGCGTAACGTAGAGGACCAAAAGTGTTGAACCTCCTATCTTATTGGACTAAAAATATAATTTTGCCATCAAGAATGCAATTCTTGTCTAATTTATACGTGACCAAATCTGGTCTGACAATATCTAATCAATCACACTGTCAGTATATATGTCTAATTGTACTTACAGTATAACTGATTACTCTTTTTAAACTATTCACTGATAAATATAATTAGTGATTGCTTCAAGCTTGGCCAGACCAACCTAAACTAAAATTTCCATCATAATGTGTTGGGTAAGTTTAGTTTCTAACTTTAATTGCTTGGTTAAGACAATTAATGGATCTTGGGCATGCCTAACCAAGTCAGACAAGTGTATGAATAAAGGGTTATTTATGTGTATCTCCATGAATTGGTGAAATTCCTTGACATATGAACTTGTCTTTTGTAATATTTGTTCTTGTCAATTTCCCCTTTTTAAGGAGGAAGTGTATGAGTTTGAGTTTCTTAGTAGTTTGATGAATGTCGGTTTTTATTATATATATACTATTAATTATACATTTCTTGTCCAAGTAATTAACGCTAGAAGTTTTATTTAGGGTTAATGCGCTCTTCTTTATATTATTATGAGTAATTACACAAACCCCCTTCTTTGTATCAAAGTTACAAATGTCCCCATATGAACTATGGGAACTTGGGTACTGTATTTTATGATATTGGCAAAATATATTTATGTGATAATATCAAAACATATAAGTATTAATTACATTTTTTTCATTCAAACCATAATTGCACTTTGACATTTTAATTTTTTCTTGTATCAACTTATCATATCAACTTTATAAAATTTTGCACTTTGCCATTTATAACTGTTTTTCAATCAAATTATTTTGTTGAAGAAACATCACATGTAATGCATATGTGATAGGTTATAAGATATTATATTTTTCACGTATGTACAATATGTGATGTTTTTTCGATAGAAAAATCAACAAAAAGATGATCATATATGACAAAGTGCAAATTTCTTAAAGTTGAGATGGTGCGTTGACACACAAAAAAAAAAAAATAATAATAATAATAATAAAGTTTAAAAATGAGTATAATTCAAATGGTAAAATGTAATTTACCCAATGTATAATTAGGAGAACATAGGAGTTCTTCAACATGAATTTATGGATAGTTTATATTCATATGATGGAGTTTTTCAAGTAAATTTGTATATAGTTTACACTCGTAATAATGAGTTCTTCAAGTAAATTTGTAAATAATTTTTTTTTTCGGGTAAAGAATTTGTAGATAGTTTATACTTATACCAAGTAGTTCTTGACATAACTTATTTGGATATGTAAATAGTTTATACTCATATCAAGGAGTTTTCAAGTAAATTTATACATATTTTATACTAGTATCAAGGAGTCTTCCAATTTGAGTTTGTAGATAATTTATACTCATATGAAAGAGTTCTATAAATTATTTTTGAAAACATTATATAGTTTATGCTCATATGCAGGAGCATTTGGAAACTAATTTTCGAAGATATTAGATAGTTCATACTCATATCCAAGAGCATTGAGAATTTTTTTTTTGGAGATATTTGATAGTTTATGGTCATATCCATGAGCATTGGGAATTATTTTTCAAAGATATTAAATAGTTTATGCTCATATCCTAGAGAATTGAGAACTAATTTTTGAAGGCATTAGATAGTTTATGCTCGGGGAAATAGCATTTTTTGTCCCATAAGTTGGGCCTGTTTCACTTTTGGTCCTATTCATTACGTGATTAGCAGTTTTGGTCCCGTAACTTTAAAAAATTGGCAGTTTTGGTCCCAAACTAGTATTCCGTTAGTTTTTAAACGGAGAAGGCCACGTGCAGAGCACGTGCTGTTAACGTCTGTTTGTGGGAGGGAAAATTGGCGCCCTTTCTGGTTTGTAACATTATTGAAGGGAATATAACTACTAATGAGGGAAAAATCAAAGGTTAGGCAAAAAAAGGGCTTTTTCTCTCATTCCTCAAAAAATTTCAATCCAATCCCTCCTACATTGCTGTGAATTGAAGTGAAGTAGAAGATATCAAAGAATTATGTCGTAAACACACTACATTCAAACTTCATTACACTTTCAATAACACTAGCACTTAACTACAACTAAATAAATGCCGTGAAATGTGAAAATAACTTATATAATGTCATCTCACCACATTCAAATGAAAATTATTAAAATCATAGCTGCAATAAAAAAATATTGGAGTCGCTTTACCCTTTTCTGCAATATGGAAATCCCTGTCTCTTTTTTGTCCAATTTTCGAAGAAGTGAAGGAATTATGCTCTTAGCTCGTGTGCACATTGGTGGGTCTTCCCACTGAAAGAATCCACACCCATTTGGAAAGTCATTGCAGCCATGAAATCGCCTACCCGGATTATAATTCGTCCATGAAGTCCTCATTGCAGCCTTCTTCCCACAATAGCATATAATATTCGACCCACTTGAATCACTTGAATCATTTGTAGAAGACATAATTCTTTGATATCCTCTACTTCACTTCAATTCACAGCAATGTAGGAGAGATTGGATTGAAATTTTTTAAGGAAGGAGAGAAAAAACCCTTTTCTTGCCCTAACCTTTGATTTTTGCCCTCATTAGTAGTTATATTCCCTCCAATAATGTTACCAAACCAGAAAGGGCGCCAATTTTTCCTCCCACAAACAGACGTTAACGGCCACGTGCTCTGCACGTGGCCTTCTCCGTTAAAAAACTGACGGAATACTGGTTTGGGACCAAAACTACCAATATTTTAAAGTTACGGGACCAAAACTGCTAATACATAATGAATGGGACCAAAAGTGAAACAGGCCCAACTTATGGGACAAAAAATGTTATTTCCCCTTTATGCTCATATCCATGAGCACTGGGAATTATTTTTCAAAGATATTAGATAGTTAATGCTCATATCCTGGAGCATTGAGAACTAATTTTTGAAGGCATTAGATAGTTTATGCTCATTTTCAGGAGCATTGAGAATTTTTTTGGAGATATTTAGATAATTTATGCTCATATCTAGGAGCACTTAAAGTTTTTTTCTTTTGAAACATTAGATAGTTTATATTCATATTTAGGAGCACTAAAAATTAATTTTCTAAAATATTAAATAGTCTATGCTCATATCCAGGAGTATTGATAATTTCTGTTTTGGAGACATTAGATAGTTTATGCTCATATCGAAGAGCACTGAGAATTTTTAATTTCATGATGTTGTATCATCATCATCATTAACATCAACTAAATACAATTGAAGGTGTCATTTCAATTCCACGTGCTCGATTGGCTAGGTCTCCAAAAGTTTTTGATTTTATTGACTGAAGAATGTAGCATAATTCCTAATACATGCCTTCAATACGTAAACCAACTGCAGAGATTTCATACAAAGTATCTTTGGACTTTTAACAATAGATTTCTCCAATTATAGACGTATTCAAGCACAGGTTTATCTTTTTATTGATGCTAGTTAGCAAGTTCAATCATGCTAACAGTAAGTCGAGTATTATAAAAACGAGTGAAAAATTATTTTGTAAATCATCCCAAGTATCAATGGAGTTTGCTTCAGGATCAATGTACCAATCAAAAGCATAGTCTTTCAAGGATAAAATAAACTGCTCGAGTAAAAGATCCCCATCGGTCCAAGCATTTTTGTAGTGAGCAATATGTTGCCTAGGGTCCCCACGGCCAGTAAATTGTTGAAATTTTGGAAGCAGGTAGTTTTTTTGGTATTTTCAGTAGCTCAATCTTTTTTGTGTAAGGCTTCGCATAAGATTTGAAAGTTTGATCTTGAGTTCCATATGGATTTGCAACATAATAACTATTGCAACCCAGCCTTTAGACAGATTGCCAATAAATTATCGAGCAAATCTTTGTCCGCAACTTGAGTTTCTTGCTTTTCCCCTAACTTAAGTGAAAACTTGAGCGTAATACAATAACACATTTCTACTTGCCGCCACATAATTATTGTGTTCAGAATAAGCTTCCAAGCTCGACATATGATATTTGAAACTTGGAGAGTTGGAAATATTATTCTTCATCTCCATTGGCTTTTCAAGTTGATTTGCGATAAGAAGAGATGAGAGGTAAAGATTGTCCGACTGGGCATGACAAAATTTGTGAGCGCTAATTTTGCAGTGTTTGAAAATCAAAACACAAAAAAAAAATATGTAGTTGATAGGTAAAACTGGGTACAATCTCTATCTAATCATCTGATCCTTCTTTTCAAGAATGTATTTGACAAATTCAAAGGTAAATCTTCTTGTAGATCTCCCTTTCATTTGGTTTGAATTTCTATAACGTTAATTCTAAGGCTTACACTAGTAATCCTGAATCAAACGATCTAGTTTTGACTTTGGATTTGAAGATTTGAAAGTGAATTTGACACTTGGATCTTTGTGAGAATATATCTAGATATTTACAATGTTCATTTGATGGCTTAATGCCTGTAATCTCAAATTAAATGCTATAACTTCTTGTGCACTTTCGGCAAATGACTCAATCACCACCTTGAGTGCTTTTAATATTCTTGAACTTGAGAAACTTCATAAAGAGAATTATTTGGCTTTCTTCTCTTGCGTCACTCTTTGTTCTTGATGTCTGTGTGTCATATAAATGAGCTATCGAGACGCTTTTATATAGGAGTCAAAGAGGTAGAGTTATGATGCACTTGAACACCTTTTGTATTATTTTTTTATAATTTAATTTAAAGAGATAAATACATCATATATTTGAAATGATATAATTGGTCAATTTGAAAATTATCTCTTGAACATTTGTTAGCCATTGATTTGAGGGCGAAATATTAAAGTATCAATTATATTAACTACTTACACTTGAACTAATTTAGTAAATCCGAAAATATAAATAGAAATGAGAATATAATTGATAATTAATATATCAATTCATACTTGTCATCATCCAATTGTGCATGAAATTTGACTTGTCTACACCTATTTAGATACCGGGCCTTTTGAATGTGCTTACTCTTTGACAAGGTTTACTTCCGAATAGCATTGGCTAAGTAGCAGGGCCTTAAATATGAATATCCTTAAATTCGTGATAGGTTTCATGGGAATTAATTACGTACTTTATATGAACATCCACTTAGGGGAAAGGTTTCTTTTTTATAAAAAGGATACCTGCCTGGGGTAGATCCTGCTTATTGAGGAGGATGTCGGCCTGGGGGTAGGTCTTATCTTTTAAGAGGGGCGAGAGTGGCGAGAGGGATGCCTGCCTAGAGGGCAGTTCTTATCTTTTGAGAGAGCTAAGAAGGATGCTTGTTTGAGGGGCAAGTTATATTTTTTAAGAGGGGGATGTCAGCTTGGGTTAGACGTAAAATCTGTTGAGGCTATGTATATTCCATATTCGATTTTGAGACAACCCACCTCGCTTTCTAACTTGTAAGCCCCGTGGCTTAGTATTCCTCTGGCCTTATACGGTCCCTTGCAAATGGGATCTAATTTTTCAATGGACTTCAAAGCATCCACCCTCCATAGTACCAAGTCCTTTACTTGGATGCTTTAAGCTTTTACTCGTTTGTTGTGAGCATTGATCATCATACTCTTGTATCACTGCATTTTGAGGAAGGTTTTCTCTTGCAGTTCTTCGATGAGGTCTAGATTTCTCTGAAAAGATTGGCATTACTTTCCTCTGATAGTGTAAGACCTAGTGAGAAGGTATCCCAATTTCAGCAGAGATGATGACCTCTGTGCCATATGCTAGGTTAAAGGGGTTTTCCCCATTAGAAGCTCTCAAGGTGGTTCGGTAAGCTCAAAGGAGAGTGGTTAATTCTTTAATCCAATTTCTTCTAGTTAGATCTAATATTCTTTTGATTTCTTGTAGTAATGCACGTTTAGTGACATCTACTTGTCCGTTAGCTTTAAGATGAGCTATAGAGGTGAATCTTGCTTAATGCACAAACTTTTCCACCAATCTTGTATTTTATGTTCTTGGAATTGTCGGTCGTTGTTTGGAATTATTTCTCGAGGGAGTCAAAACAGCAGATGATGTTTTTCTATATGAATTTCATGACCTATCCCTCTGTAATTTGTGCAAGGGGTTCTACTTCAACCCATTTCATAAAGTAACCAATTGCTGACAATAGAAATTTTGTTTGACCTGGTGCCGAAGAAAACGATTATACTATATTCATACCCCACTAAGAGAAGGAGCAAGGTGGTAAGAGGCTCAACCGGTGGGTGTATAAGCATGGAGTGCCTTTTACATCATTCACATCTATTGACTACCCGCTTGGCGTTTTGTTTCATAGTGGGCTAGAAATACCCTCATTTTAGAGCCTTGTTGCTGGAATCCAATTTCCTGCATGGGCTCCACAGTATCCGCCATAGATCTCTTTTAATATGTGCAATTGTTCTTGAATGATTTCTGGTATAAAATGTCTTCCTAAAGCAAGAAACTAAAACCTTGAGTTCTGGGCCTAGCTGTCTCCCATCGTTCCCCTAGGAGGCGGCGGTCTTCCACCCAACCCAAAATGGGTGTTCTCTAGTCCCCCTTAAGGAGGACGGTCTGAGCCTCCAGGGGAGCGCAAGTTCTGACAAGTATTGTATTGTAATTCATCATGTTCTACAATCTTCCAAAGCATTAACTAGTTTAGACACATAATCAACCATAGTATTTTCTTCCCTTGGGACTTGTATGAGTCGAAAACTTTCAAACTTTGGTTTAAGCTCCTCTATTCATTCTAAATAATACCTATACTTCCGTCATTGGCTTTGTATGTTTTGTCTATTTACTTAACTATGAGCTGGGAATCTGAATAGACTATCAAATATCTGGCCCCAACTTCTTGGGTAATTCTCATGCCCATTGTAAGGGCTTCGTACTCAACCTCATTACTTGAGGCATTGAAGTTGAATCATATAGCAAATTCCATAACCTTCCCTTGAGGAGATGTGACAACTATGTCGGCTTCACTTCGTAGCGACGTGGCCGATCCATCTACATGGAGCAACCATACTTCTTTGCTAGAGGACTCATCCTGAGAGGGGCCTACCATTTCAATGATAAAATTAGCTAAGGTTATCACTTTGATTGTTGTTCGAGGTAGGTAGTATATATCATATTCACTCAATTCCACAACCTACTTTATTAATCTACCCGATGTATCCGGTTTCCCCAAGTTCTGTTTCAAAGGGATGTTAGCCCCTTACTCGTATAGGGTGTGAGAAAAAATAAGGATGCAATATTCGAGTAATGATCACCAGGGCCACCATCTTTCCAGGGGTGTGTACCACCCTTCTGCCCCGTTAAATACTTTGCTTACATAGTATATGCGCATTTGCCTTCCAACTTTCTCCCTAAAGAGGACAACACTGACCTTCATAGGGGTTGTGGAGATGTAGCGATATAATGTATCTCCTGGGGATGGCTGAACTAATAGTGGGAGTCCAGCTAGATATTCCTTGAGTTCTTCAGACGCATGTTGACAATCTAGGCCCCATTCGAAGTTTTTAGCCATCCTTAATTTTTAAAGAATGGTAAACTTTTCTCAGCGGATTTGGAGATGAAAAGGCTGAGAGCTATTATTTTTCTTGTTAATCATTGTATTTCGTGGACATTGGTTGGGATTTTCATATTCAAAGTTTCCTTGATTTGGATGGGGTTTGCTTCAATGCCTTTATATCACCATGAAGCCTAAGAATTGTCCCCCTCGGACCCTGAATGTGCATTTAGTAGATTATGCTTTAATTTGTACTTTCTTAAGGCCTCGAAAGTCTTTTGCAAGTCCTCCATGTGATCCTCTGTTTTTTTTTACTCTTTATGAGCATATAATCTATATAGACCTCGATAGTTCTTCTGATTTGTGGGCAGAAGATTATATCCATTAAGCGTTGGCATGTGACACCTACATTTTTAAGTCCAAAAGGCTTGTTAAATAGTAGAAGGTACGGCGGAGGTAATGAAATTGACTCTCTTATGGCTCTTAGGGGCCAACCGGTTTTGATGGTACCTTTAAGAGGCATCCATCATGTTTAACAGTTCACATCCATATGTGGCGTCCACTAGTTGATATATTCTTGAAAGTGGGTAGAAATACTTGAAATAAGCCATGTTGAGATCCCAAAAATCCACACACATCCTCCATTCAACTACTCTGGGAATCAAATTTCTTTTAAGTGCCTAGCTGCCACAAGTTTGTCGACTTTGGCCTTGATAATCTTGTCTTTCTGAGGCCCGTAATGCCTCTTTCTTTGTTTTTCTTGGCTTCACTCTGGAATCTATGATAAGGTGGTGCGTGATAATGTTGGGATCTATCCCCTCCAAATCTTAAGGGGTCCATGCGAATACATCAATATTCCATCCAATACACTTGACTAAGTCTTCCTTGATTTGCTCTCCTATTTGGGATCCAATACGCGTGGTCTTCTCAGGATCTCCGAGCACCAATTCCAAGGTGATGAGTTCTTTTGTTGGTTGGACTTTGGTCGGATCTTCCTTGTCTTGTCAGGGATGACTCTTTCAGCTAGTATAGGATTCTTCTTTTGTCTTTTTCAGGATTTTTCCCATGGGTAAGTCTTCCAGACCTGTGTAAGTCTCCACATAACATTTGTGGGAATGCAGCTAATCACCCTAAGCCTCTCCAGCTTCTCCCGATATAGGAATGTAATCTTTACACGAAAGATGGATATAACAACCTGAAACATGTTAAAGGTAGGTCTCCCTAGGATTACGCTATACACTGAGGGATATCCAAGATCAGTAATCTTATGAGGCAAGTCCTTCGGAAGGGCTCCGAATAGTGAGTGTGATATCATACCTCGAGGGGGCATCTGTTTCCCTGCAAAACCTTACAATGAAGTATCTACTGTTTCCAAGAGGGTATTCCCTAGTTGGATTTGGTCGTATGCTTCACCAAATAGAATATTAGCAAAACAACTTGAATATATAAACATCCAACTTACTTCATAGTTAGCTAAGGTGGTCGTAATGATCAGGGCATTATATGGGGGACAGATAACACAACTCTTTCTGTGTACCCAAACAGGATGATTAGGGTATTCTCCATCGCCTCCACATCTAAAACCTCATCTGAGGTGACCTCCTCTATTTTTCTTATTTTCTTTAACATGTCCCTAATATAGTCCCTGTCTATAGGTCCTCCAATGATTATGTGTACTACACCTTTTCGAGGAGGGTTAGGGTCTTTAGAGCATCCGGATATGGAGGACTTGTGAGTGTTCTTCCTAGGTGGATTTGGACTAGGTTTGTCTAGGATTTTTCTTTTGCATTATTCTCTCTTCTGCTAGGGCTTGTTCCCTGCAAGTACCTATTCTGGAAGAGTCGTTCTATTTCGTTCTTTAGATATAATGTTTCCATATTCATTATGAAAACAACAATATTCT
Organism: Sesamum angolense; assembly: GCA_034509725.1. Taxonomy (NCBI): domain Eukaryota; kingdom Viridiplantae; phylum Streptophyta; class Magnoliopsida; order Lamiales; family Pedaliaceae; genus Sesamum; species Sesamum angolense. The sequence continues at coordinate 9,788,748 of JACGWL010000014.1, read as the reverse complement.
AAACAACAATATTTCTCCTTGGATTCTTGATCTATTAATTGAAAAAGTCCAAGGGAGTTGACTCGGTCAGAAGTCCTCAATAAAGTCAGGATCCCACTTCTCAAGGAGTTTGCACTTCCTCGTTAGGTCAGATCAAATGATGTTTAGCCACCTGGGCAAGTGCTCTACATGTAGCCAGGGTGTTGAGCCTCTAAAAACCCAGGCTTTCTCTTGGGCTCTGACTCTCTTTGGCCATAGCTGGGGTGAGGGTCCATGAGGCCTTACAGGGTCTTTTTGCTCTATTTGTCCCCCCCCCCCTCCCAGAGCCTATTATTAGGCTAACAAATGGGCCACATCTTGGGCCACCTATTTATGACCACGTCAAGGACAATATTGGTAATTCTTCAAATAATGAGAATGTATTTATAATAATGTCAAACATCAAGAGAACTTGTGATAACTTACCCTTGTTAATTTACTATGATCAGTTAATTTATCTATTTTAAAAATATGAAAATAAAATATTTTTAATCAAAATCATTGTTAATTGTAATCGATTAACACTAGTACTATAATAAAATGTTATACTAGAACAATGTAAAAAAAGAACAATATGTTAGGCACAAGTGTTAAATAATCCAACTTTATATACATATATATATATATATCATGAATGATAATATTGAAATGAATTAATTGCATTTATTATCTTGTATATAAAGATTGGCAAAATCGGACTCTAGAAATAGAGATGGCAAATAGTAACCTTGAATTAATTAATTTTTTATAATTTTAGGACTTTGAGCATTGAATTTTAAAAGTGGTCAAATTTTATTGAGTTGCACAATATTAAGAATTTCTTATTTGGGCCTTTTGTTGTTTAGATATTTTTTTATCTTTCATCCACCACATAAGCGCTTAGGTGCAAAAATATCAAATTGCATAAAATAAATTTTAAATCTATGTTATGTATACAACACCACCCCGAACAGTGGGACAACGCAATCTAGGCGATCTCGTCGTTGTCGTGGCCAGATGGGGGGCAGTGCTATCGTCCACCCTCTGTAGGGTCGGCGTTGTTGCCCTTTCTTAGGTAAAAAACTATTAATTTAATTTTTAAAATTTTATGTATTTATATTCTCTGTTGTGTTGATAATACACTTAAGTTAATATCTTTTCTTTCTTCTTATTTTTTTTAAATTGATATATTTTATATATTTTATTCTAATATATAAAATATCAATATATAATATATTTAAACCGTGTAAGATTATTTATTATATGTATGCAGGGACTCCATGCATATTGATGCATGTAGAAAACACATGTACAGAATAAATGATGCGAGCAAGAAATGTGGTACTCGACCCATTTGCAGTGGAAAATGGTGAAATAAATGCTAGAAGATAAAACGGTCAATGGGTGAAGAAGAGAGAGTTATTGCTTGATTTTGGCACAATAGAGAGATTGATACGGAATCAAAGCTCTAAATACGAACTACAATGCTCCTTTAAGCTAACATGGTAGCAAAAAGGTAAAAATTATTGTAGGTGGGCTCAAAAAGTGTAAAACATATGAATGTGTCCTTTATCGCCGGGGAGCTCTCTATTTATAGGCACACAAGGTTGTTGGAAAAGGTCATGAATTTGATGGAGCATGACTTCAAAGTTATTAGATAATGTTGAATCCCCCTCAAATTTGGTGTAGAGTCCTCAACAGTTAGCTAATAACCATCATACTTGGGGCGTAGCCGAAGGATTCCCTCAGATTCGGGGAATTGTTGTCGTTTGTTGTCTATCTATTTGGGATAATACTGCATTTTCGGATTTTTAGAGAGGTGGTTGAGGAGTCTTCCTCAGTTGGACTCCATGTCTGTAAGGGTTTATAGTACTTCTGTTGGGGAGTGTTTGCTTGTACCCTTAGGCTTTCTGGACCCTCTCTCGAATTGGACCTTTTAGGCGCTCTTGAATTAGGCCTCTTGGGCCATATGGTCCCTTTCCCGAACTGCGCCTACTCCTAAACTGGAGCCCCTGGGAGGCACCATGGGCTTGCATTTTTTTTCTTCTTTTTAGGTGGTTTGAACCTTTTTGGCCAACTCATTTTTATACACATCATTAGCCCTCCTACTCTAATAAGTGGAGATTTAGGCATTTATTAGAGTAAGCATCTTAAAGCCAAGAGGTTGGCACAAAGAGGGGGCCTTTTGCTTTTTTTTTTTTTTTAGAATTCCTACACCGAATGTTAATAGCGTAAGCATGCTTAGAAAAGAAGATCTTACTTCTTGCCTGTAAGGAGCAGGTTTTTCTTTTTCTTTTTTCTTTTTTTTTTTAATGAAAAAGGCAAAAGTGTCGGAATCGAAGACTAAGAGCGGAACAATTGTCTTAGGAATAACCGAAGTGCCTACAGTGAAGGCACCGATAGCACGAGCAAGAGCGTGAGCTACTCTATTCCCACATTTGCGAACTAACAAAAAAGAATAAAGAAAAACTAGACACTAAACTTTTAACATCCCTCATTATAGGACCAATAATCAAAAAGTCCATAGAACTAAGTGCAACTTCAGAAACAAAGAAGCACAGTCACCTTTAATCAAAACTTTCTTCCACCCAAAACAAACAGCTAATGATACCGCCTACCAAGCTGCAATCACATTCACTAGTTTTGGAAACACTGTTTTCATGTAGCGGTGTGAAGCCGATGCAATGCGTTCCCTCTCGGACAAGCGAGCCACTCTCTTGCCCATCCTCAAACACTTGTCCACCAAAATTAATTTTCATGCCAGGGAGTTTCCACCACACAGCCACCTGAGATCCATCCCCGCCCTTCATGTTCTTCGAAATATTTTGGAACTTTGCCAGGTACCTCCTCACTCCGTCCAACATCTCAGTAGACTATTGATGCTTCCCCTCAATGAGAACCGCATTCCTATTTTTCCACAACCCCCAATAGATCATCAAGAATAGATAAAAATGATCAGTCTCCAAATTCTCCAATACATTCCTAACCTAACTCTCCACACCCCCCATTCACAATCCACAACATCCTACCTCAACAAGGACAAACCCAACATTGGTGAGCAAGGTGACAATATAACCAACCATGAAAAATAGTTTCCTCCGATACCAAATAGATTGGGCACTGGCCTAAAGGGTGGCCCAAATGTTACTATAAAGGGAGAGCATTTTTATAAGCTTTCCATGAAAAGAGGCGTACCTCTAGTGAGACTGCAGCCACCTGGATGAATTGCCCAGGAAGAGCCCTTCGAGATATAGAAACCTATATGTTTATGGTGCAAGCCAAGTGGTAGGCACTCCTATCAGAGAAGCGGTCATTTGAGGTATAATGCCAAATAACCATAACCTATTGGTTGGTCCTTCCTAAAGGAATAACCAGTATAACCTCCACATCTATCGGGTGAACACATCCATCAACCTCCCCCGCCTTCCGCAGCTGCATGGTTAATAAATGAAGACACGAGGAGGTTTGGTTCATAGATTGATGCCAAGGTGAAAGGACCAAAGGAGGTTGGCCGTGGTAGCCATGGGGTTCTCCACACATTGATGTAATCACCTGACCCAACACGCCATCGAAGACCCGCCTCATAAGTGGTCTAGCAAACATAAGATTACATCAAGTGAGAGATGGCCTAGACTCACAGAGTGCTTCACAGAAAGAGACGTATGGAAAGTAGCAAGCTTTCAGAAGACGGCTAGTTAGGCTGTCCGGGTTCATAAAGATCTGGCAACATTATTTTGTAAGTGTAGCTCTACTGAAAACCCAAAGTTCCCGTAACCTCAATCCTCTCTCCATGGATCTCGCACACAACTTAGACCACGCAAGCTAGTGTATTTTCCTCTATCCCCAATTGTTCCACCAAAAGTCGGCACAAAGCGACTGTTTGTCACGAATGACAAAATGTGGGATCAAAAAAACTCCCATATCATACATTAGGATTGACTGCAGGACGGTTTTGATCAAGACTCCTTTCCCAACTTGAGACAACATTTTCTTGTTCGACCAACTGATGCGCTGCCAGACCTTGTTCTGCAGAGAACTAAATACTATTGTTTGAGACTTGCCAACATTCGTTGGGAGTCCTAGATACATATCATATTTCCCCACCCTCCAGATACCGAGGAATCTCGATAGACATTCCTGAGTGATAGATCCACATTCTGACTGAAAACCACAAATGACTTGCTGAAAGTAATGGTTTGCCTTTAAGGCTTGGGCATAAGTCCCCAACAGATTTACTAAAGTATGCATTGCGTCCTCACTCGCTTGATCGAATATCAAAGTATCGTTTGTAAATAAATGATGGTATAACGATGGAGCCCCTTAGCAGACCGACACTCATCTCAGCCTTCCCATTCTCACGATTCCACTAATGAGAGAGCTTAGCGCCTCTATGCAAAGAAGAAATAAAGAGCAAGGCTGGGCTCCCCCTCCCTCTCCCTCTCAATGGACTATCATGTATAAAGATTCAAGTTGGGAGAAGAACTTTGAAACTTTGTAATAGAGCCACCTACATCCTGGGGAGATGGAGGAAAGGGGCTTATCAGCAAAACATGTAGAGGTAGGAGAAACTCCTGGAGAAGGATGGCTTGAGGAACTTACCCTCACTCTTTTTGAAGATTCCCTAGGCTGTAGAGACACGATATTTCCATTTTGAGTCACTAGAAATGAGAGTCCCTCTAGGGCCCGAGAAGAAGGAGTAGCAGCAGAGCTGCCCCTTAGGCTCCTTAAATTGTGGTCTTTGAGCAACGTGTCAAACATAATTCTCTCTACAGAGAACTCACACAAAGCTTAAACCACATAACTCACAGCTCGAGAAAGAAGTTAAATCAAGAAAAACAACAATAAATACCCAAAGGCTTCCAAAGAGGAGTGATTTGGAGACTCAACCTAAAATGATGGAGTCTCTCATCTATCAAACTCCGACAGTCGTAAGGATGGTCATTCAATTCTTCTAACATAAGAGAAAAAGCAGCAGTCCCATCCTTTATAGTGAAGGAATCAGCAGGAAGAAGATCATAAATCCACTTATAAGAGAAAGCCCATTGGGGGAGGGGGTGAGAACGTAGAAAAAGCTACTCTTCTAAGGTTTAAGATAATTAGGGGCATGTAGAAAACGCACCCAACAACAAGGGGTGAAGTAAAAGAAACTAGGCTTGAACCTCTTTAACTAAAAACATTGGGAACAATGGGTTTGATAAATAGGAGCACTATTGAACCAAAGTACCATGGCAAAACTAGCCATCAAACGGAAGGAATTAGGAGCTAGTTGATTAAGAGGGACCTGAAAGAGACAGGCAACCTCCTCGTAAAAGCAAGGGATAAGAAAGCAAGACCACCTTAAGTTGGGTAGTGAAAAAGAAAAAAGCTAATTTTAACGAATGTCTAATAATGAGTACAATATGTTAGTCTCCATCAGCATTTCATTCATTTTTTACGGTGAACTGACCAAAATGCCCTAGTGGATTACGAATTCTAATTTTATTTATTTCTCAGAAACTTTTGAATTTTTTTTGACTAAGAGGATATTTATTTAAAAATTTTCATCCATTTGTTCAATTTTTTTGATAGGTTTTTAATTTTTTGTTAAATAGAAAAAGATGCATTAAGAGCAAAATTGACAATTTCATACACCCATCCGAAGATTATATAATTTTATCAAACACCAAGAGAATATTTGTGATTTTGAAAGGATAAATTGCATAACACCCCCTGCATTTTGGTGAATCAGCGTGAAATCCCCATGTGATAATTTTATAGGTAAAAAACCCCTTTTTTTATAAAATACCGCCAAAATCCCATCGTCGTTAGAAACAAACAGAGGGTGGGTGATGTTGGAATGGATGACCAAAAGCCAATTGGATTGGTTGTTTTTCATTCGACAATCTTTATCAAATATTATTAGATTGATGAATATGGTAATAATTCATCAAGATGGCAATATGTTTCATTGAGCTTACCACTGATATTGAACGGGATTTCAATGTCACAACGAAATGCCCACGGATCGAAAGGTTAACCCATGGAGTTGGGCTGCGCATAAGTTTGATAGTTATGAAACCAACTCCTAAAGGTCGATCTGGAACGTTCCAAGTCGAGGACCTCCAGGTTGGGCATCGAGGATCCTATGGAGACTTGCACAAAGTACTGTAGCTGTGTTTCATCGGCAGGAGACGCAGGTCGTCCATGCAGTTTTAGTGGGTTGGTTGGCCAGGTAGTCAACTGACTGAAGTGACTCATGGGAATCGTTATATGGAAGCCTCATAAGGCTTGATCGTTATGACTGGGATTTTCGGTTCTGCTAGTACGAGAATTGGTCCTCTAACTTGAGAAATCATCGCAGTCACGTGCATATGAAGACTGTATCTTCGATATGGCAAGCGGTGGCTGTGTCGTGAGGCATGGTCATCATAAGCCTTATCCAGTGCAGTCGGAGTATGTACCGAGGATGGTGGATTTCAAGAGAGGATTTGTCCCGTGTCATTATATGACGGAGAGTTCTCCCATGCACCTTGAGATGGTTTAGACTCTTAAATTCTTTGGCCAAAGCGATTGATTGATTAAGAATATGTTTCGTAGATCGGATCAGTAGAGTAAACTCATCTTGAGTGTTCAGCATAGTTGTCTAGTCAAGGATGTGAACCGACACCCAATTTCATGCCCTAGACTAAGGCCAGGAAACGGTTGACAGTAGGACCATACTCGTATGGATTCGGAGCCTAAATGTTCATGCCAACATTCACCTAGTCTCTAGTGCCATGGACTGTTGCTAGATAACCACCCATGGTAATGGGTCATTTTCGGTTATGGGATAATTAGAATTAATTAATTAAATTAGATTTAATTAATTGTGTTGGTCACACATGCCCAAGTCTAGCTTAAGGGTGAACCTAAAGAGTCACCCCTACCACTATAGTGGGATAGAATTATTTTGGAATTAATTCTAGATGAGTCGAATTAATTTAATTGGATTAAATTAATCTTTGGAGAGAATAAATGATTGGATCATTTATTTAGACCAATCCATTGGATAGATGACTTGAAATTTAATTAATTGGATTAATTAAAATTTCAAGTTAGTCTTTAAAATTAATTGGATTAATTTTATTGGGTTTGGTCCAATAATAAATCAGATTTATAAATTGAAAGAGAGAGCATGGGCTTGGATCTTTTAATTAGATTAAAAGATAAGGAGTTTAATGTTGGGCTTATGATTAAATTAGATTTAATATAACTCTATAAGACGTGGGCTTGATCCTATTGAGCCCGGTTCATTAAATACAAGCCCAAGGCCTTGGGTGGACCTTGGCTAAGTCAAGGAGGACAATTTTGGAAGTTTCTTTGGCTGACTTTTTAGCCAAAATTCGTTCTTAAGGGTGGCTAGGGTTAGGATGGTTGTTTTGGAGCCTATCTAGGTTAGGACTCCCTAGTATGTATATGACTAGGTCATATATATGCCTTCATTAAACCCTAGCCATACATACAACACATACTAGCCTCTCAAAACCTCACAAATTTCGTGCCTCTCTCTCCCTCCCATGTTCTCCATATCAGTTTTTCCATTTGGTCTTAGAGATCAAAAGGAAAAACGAAAGAGAGATCAAAATACGTTAATTCATTGCGAATGTTTTGATCTCCATCTCTTCTGTGGAGATTTTGCTAGCACGAAATCTCCACCTCCTTTAGTAGTGGTGTGTCATTCTTGGGAGGATCTCAAGATCGAAGTCTCGTCGTGGACGGATCCGAAAATGAAAATGGAGAGGAGAAAAACGACAAAGGTAAATCTCCATTTATGGTTTTCGCTCCTTGTTTTTCTCGTGATTTCTTGGCCTATGGTTTTATATTTAATACACCAAATGCCCGGTAAAGATCAAGGGCACACCCCTTGATCAGGTATTAATTACGTTAATTATTACATATTTTATCGATTTTCAATTTTTCGCGCTTCCGCCGCGCTTCCCGAGTCGATCCGCTGATTTCAAGTGGTATCAGAGCCCGATTCGGTGTATAGGCCTAGAATCTAGCATGTTTACATGTTTTTAATTTGCTTTGAAAGCATGATTTTTGGATTTTAATTGCATATCTAGATCTAGGGTTTATGTGTTTAATTTTGCTTTTAATTTTAGGTATAAGAAATTTTATTGAAATTTGGAATTTCTGAAAGTTTATAATTTTCTTGTTGTTTCAGAAATTGCAGGAAAAAGTTTCAGAATATCGAAAAACAAAAAATTTAGCCGCAGCTGACGCTGCCTGCAGTCTGGCAGGGCGCGCGCGCACGGGCGAGAGCCCTGCCCGCGCGGCGGCCAGCGCGCCGGTGTGCGACGGGCGCCTGCGCGCGCTGCGCGCGGCAGTAGGCAGGGGGGCGCGCGCGCGCCTGCTGTCGATCGGCTGGGTCGGACGGCCGTCTGACCCAATTTTTCTAATTTTTTCAAAATTTTTTATTTTTCAGTTTTTCTGGTTTTTCGGCATATTTTTCTGAAACAGTTAATTTTGCTGAATTTAATTTTTGATTGAGATTTGATATTTTCCAAGATTAAATACTAAAATTTTGAATGGGTTTTCAAACAAGAATTAATTTTTGCATGGGTTGCACTATGTTCATTATGAAGTTGCATTATTTTACATATAAATTTCTAAGATTTGATGTGTAATTAATTTAATATATTGGATGTCATTAATTATAATGCATGCTTTTGCATTATATTTGTTGTGCATGTTTATTTTGGAAATAAATGTGTTATTTTGTTAATTGGATTAACTTGGATGATCACGAAGCCCATTGGATCCTGTGTGTGGTTTATTTTCTGTTGGGTTGGGGCCTGCGTGCCTCTTATTTACTTTTTCTCTTCATTTTTAGCCTAATATGTTTAAGGCTTGCTTTCTCCCTATAAATGTACTTCCCCCAACTGTTGATTGGGGTTTCTTTTTAAATTGTAATGAGAGTAGAATAGGTGGAGAGGTTTTACCTTTATTTTATTTGTAAATAATTGTAAAGAGCAAACCCAGACGATGGTGGCCCATGGAGGATGCCATGGGTTGACCCACGGACATCCATGGATAAGAGGCTCGAATGATGGAGCCCAAGAAGGGGATGAAGAAATAAAGAGAGATTACAAGGCCCATAATGTGTTAATGGGTTAAACATCTTGTAATAGCATAGGCCTACCCTTAGACGTACCATAAATCCACTGCGGGCTTAGTGGGTCGCATAGGTTTTGGGCTTGTGATCATCCACCAGGAGCGTGCTAGGCTTTTATTTTGCATGAGATGCGTTTTATTTAAATGCATTATATATACTGGATATATTGTCATGCAAGATATTAATATGTGATGAGGTCTCGATCATCTATTAAAATGAACTCTCACTTGGTTGGACCAAGTTAATAATATTAGACCTTTAAAAATGGAAATAAACACAATGACTTGTTATTCCATACATTCCATCCACAACAATGTAGTGAGGAAGCCAATTTCACCCATACGTGGTCCACGAGTCATGGCACGTGTGGACTGAAATGAAGCTGCACTGTTATTGTGAAGGAAGTGAATACACACCTATTTCCCTGTCTCACGAGTCGTGGGGGGCGATAGTGTGTGCTATGATTCGATTGATGGATTAGGACTAATGCCTAGCGGTTTAATTTTCATGCCTTCCATCCACAGAAATGTAGTGAGGAAGCTAATTTTAGCCACACGTGGTCTCACGAGTCCTGACACGTTTGGACTGAAATAAAGCTGCACTATTATTGTTAACGAAAAGACTACTCTTCTATTTCCCTGTCTCACGAGTCGTGGGGGGCGATAGTTTGCGGTATGATTCGGTTAATGGGTCGGTCTAACACCAAGTAACGTGATTTGCTTAGAGTCCTCGGAATCACGTGAAAAAGTGAGGCAAAATATCTTGGGGATCTCGTAGGACGAGAATGGTATTGGATATCTCCCACAAGGCTATTTCCATGTGAATCGTAAAAGCGGGGCATGGAGAATTTTGCTTGTGGACCTCAAGCCCACTAGGAAAATGGTTTTCCCGAAACCCTATTTGAGAGTGATGGGTTTTCGCAGAAATAGTGGGAGGGTTAATGACTGAAGTCCAAGTCCTTAACTTGAACCTAATATTATAATAATCTACTTATTTTTCTATTTATTGTAAATCTCTAAGAATCTACTTAACTATACTTGAGGCTCATATTTAATGGAACAAACTTTCTGATTGACTGAGAAATCTGAGGATGGTCCTCGATTTTAAAAAACCAGACTTACATTCTGGATAAATCTCTACCTCGGACTTTGCCGAAGGGTTCCTGCACGGAAACGTTTGAGGTTCGAAAAGTTTACTCAGTGGCATGAGAACAACCGAAAAGTACACAGTATCGTACTGGCTCGATGAATAACGAGATCCAGAAATAGTACGAAATGTATGAGGATGTCTTGTTGATAATGCACCACATGAAAATAACTTTATGCGGTACCGGAATGGCATATTAGATATGCTGTGACGAAGGCATTCTTCGGCATGATAATGATTAAGGGATCCTACGTACATGAGCATGGAATGATGATACTTTCCCCAGTGGAGAAGCTCAAAGACCTCCAAGCTGATTTCAAGGAGGAAGAAACGTATGTTGACTTGGTTTTATAATCACTATCTCTCTCCCTTGATCAATTTACTATCAGCTATAATATGAATGGGCTTGAGGAAAGCCTTCATGAGTTGATTAATATATTGGTCAAGTACGAGGCAACGATCGAAAAATCTGCGCCGATGGTACTAGTGGGATAGGCTTCAACCTCTAAAGCGAAGGGCAAGGTTGCCGGACGCGAGAAGAGGAAGAAGGGTGAGATATTTTCTACCACTGCTAGCACTTCAAGTATTCCTGTTACACCGCTAGGCAGGGGTAAAGGAAAGAGGAAGAGTGTTCGTCAATCAAGGATTCCGAATGATGTTTTGCATTTATTGCCGAGAGAAGGGCCATTGGAAGAGGGAGTGTCCTAAGCTCCTCTCCAATAAAGGTATAAATCTTTAATGGTTCTATACATGTCAAGGAAATAGTGGGAGTAAGTTTTCATATAACCTCTCAAATGCATCATTCGTAATCAACTACATCTCTAACTGATCATACTCCAGTCCTTATTTGTCCATGGGAATTGGATTTTAATCCAAAAGGACATAAGGAGGAGCGATGTTGGACATCGTTTGGAATCAATGGCTTGGAGCCTAAGGATTCACTAAGAAGTTCAAACTAGGTTTGAGACTTCGTAAAACTAGAATATTCTTTTTTATCTAAAGATCATACTAGGTATGATTTGATAAAATGAGCCAACGTCAGTGGAAGTTCCAATGTGTTTAGTGAATGAACGTCTTTCCCATTTGGAATGAGGTTAAGATGTTTGAGAAACACTAAGACACATATAAAGTAGTTCACAAAATTCTCCATAAAAGGAATTAGATTCCTACATTAGGGTCGAGCTATTCAAAACTCAGTCATGGTTGACTGATGAGAAAGCTCAGATGTCTTGGACATTCCCTTCGTCTGTGCCGAAGACAACACGAAAGTGTTGGTTTGGTGTGTTGGACCTGACATTGTGTATGCTTAGGGCATGGCACAACGTATATTGGAAATACACCAATTGGCGATAGACAGTTGTCAAGAATAGTCTTTAATACCTGAATACGGATTAAAGAAGTGTGTCTGACACACGATTTGTGGAGAGTTAATTCTGGAAGGCTAAAGCGATACTAGCTTCCAGACTCATGTAAATAATGGTTAAGTCCTCAAAGTATAATACATTTGGACTTGATGGTAGGCATGGTAGCTTGGAGGGATTTCAAGCAGACGCCCCATCTTAAAACTTGAATGTGGGGCGACTTTAACAAGTCAGTCTAGGAAAGTGGTTTGGATCGAAAAACAACATCCATTAGATGGATGTGGTGCCTAGCATAGCCGATCCAGTTGTAGCCTTAGAGGCAAACGACAAGGCTAGGGCAAGAGCCTTATGGGCCCGAGATCTCATTACAAGTTCCGCGAAAATTCTTAGATAACAACCATCTGCAAGCAGTGATGGTAAAAGGAAATACACGGTTAGACCGTATAGATCCAGCAGAAAATAAAGTAGACCCACGAAACCGAGTCGGTATTGTAGATTGCTCATGCTCAGAAGGTTCTGAGCGACATGGGTAATTGGCTTAATGGTCAAGTGGGAGATTGTTGGAATGGGTGACCAAAAGTCAATTGGATTGGCTGTTTTCCATTCGACAATCTTTATCAAATATTATTAGTTTGATGAATACGGTAAGAATTCATCAAGACGGCAATGTGTTTCGTTGAGCTTACCAGTAATATGCCCACGGATCAAAAGGTTAACCCATGGAGTTGGGCTGCGCATAAGTTTGGCAGCTATGAAACCAACTCCTAAGGGTTGGTTTGGAACGTTCCAAGTCGAGGACCTCGAGATTAGGCATCGAGGATCCTATGGAGACTTGCACTAAGTACTGCAGCTGTGTTTCGTCGGCAGGAGACGTAGGTCGTTCATGCCGTTTTAGTGGTTGTTGGCCAGGTAGTCAACTGACTGAAAGTGACTCGCGAAATCGTCATATGGAAGCCTCTTAAGGCTTGGTCGGTATGACTGGGATTTCAGATTCCGATAGTACTAGAATTAGTCCTCTGACTTGAGGAATCATGGTAGTCACGTGCATATGAAGACTGTATCTTGGATATAGCAAGCGGTGGCTGTGTCGTGAGGCATGGTAATCATAAGCCTTATCCAGTGCAGTCGGAGTATGTACCGAGGATGGTGGATTCCAAGAGAGGATCTGTCCCCTGTCATTATATGACAGAGAGTTGTCCCATGCACTTTGAGATGGTTTAGACTCTAAAAGTCTTTAACCAAAGCGATTGATTGATTAGGAATATGTTTCCTAGATCGGATCAGTAGAGTAAACGCATCTCGAGTGTTAAGCATAGTTGCCTAGTCAATGATGGGAACCGACACCCAATTCCATGCCTTAGACTAAGGCCAGGAGATGGTTGACAGTAGGACCGTACTTGTATGGATTCGGAGCCTAAATGTTCACGCCAACATTCACCTAGTCTCTAGTGCCATGTACTGTTGCTAGACAACCACCCATGGTAACGGGCCATTTCCGATTATGGGATCATCAGAAATAATTAATTAAATTAGATTTAATTAATTGTGCTGGTCACACATGCCCAAGTCTAGCTGAAGGGTGATCCTATAAGTCACACCCTACCACTATAGTGGGATAGAATTAATGTGGAATTAATTCTAGAAGAGTCGGATTAATTTAATTGGATTAAATTAATCTTTGGAGAGAATAAATGATTGGATCATTTATTTAGACCAATCCATTGGATTGATGACTTGAAATTTAATTAATTGGATTAATTAGAATTTCAAGTTAGTTAGTAAAATTAATTAATTAATTTATTGGGCTTGGTCCAATTTATATATTAGATTTATAAATTGAAAGAGACAGCATGAGCTTGGATCTTTTAATTAGATTAAAAGATAAGGAGTTTAATGTTGGGCTTATGATTAAATTAGATTTAATATAAATCCATAAATACAAGCCCAATGTCTTGGTTATACTTGGCTAAGTCAAGGAGGACAATTTTGGAAAGTTCTTCGGCTGATTTTTTAGGCAAAATTCGTGCTTAAGGTAGGTAGATGGTTTTGGAGCCTAACCAGGTTAGGACTCTTAGTATGTGTATGACTAGGTTAGGACTCCTAGTATGTGTATGACTAGGTCATATATATACCTTCATTAAACCCTAGCCATACACACAACACATACTAGCCTCTCAAATCCTCACAAATTTCGTGCCTCTCTCTCTCTCCCATGTTCTCCATATCAGTTTTTCCATTTGATCTTATGAGATCAAATGGAAAAACGAAAGATGTTGAGATCAAAAACACGTTAGAGAGTATGTAACACTACGATTGGTGCTATACTTTGGGTAGAATCTCCCATCTCTTGGGGTTCTCTTGTGTGTGATCCTCTATGATTTTGCCTGGACGACTAATCACATGAGACTATTCTCCTATCGCATTCCTTTACCACACAGTCGGCCTGAGTCGTAGATATGGCATTATGCCATTCTAGAGGATGTGTTAAGCGAGATGAATCTGACGTACCAGACTGTGTTTGGCCAGTGCCTCTCTCTGGCTATACGTGGACGGTCATCGCCGGCAAACTAAAACGGAGAGGAGACCACGCTTTCGTTTGTGGTAATGCCGATGAGATATCACTTAAGAGCTGCCGGCTATGGCCTAGGATACACAACCCGAACTCATTGATGTAAGCTTTACATCATGCATTGTTAGTTACCGTTCTGTAGCTGCCATAATGTATATCTTCACTCCGTTGGTCGAATCTGTTAAATGGTAGTCTTATGGTTTTCGCTCCTTGTTTTTTTCTCCGGCGTGAACTCTTTTCCCATACTGCTGACGCACACACCATTTCATGGTTTCTATTAGATATATAATAAACACTGTATTCTGGTCGAACGCCCGGGAAGGCGAACTTCTAAATTTGAGCATCCCCTTGAGTGAGTCATCCGATGTAGGGAAGTTGGACGGTAGCCTATAAATTTTTTTAAAGCCCTTGCCATGTTATCTCCTTCTCTTCCTACCATTTGCGAGTAAGAGTAGATATTAACACACTGAATCGTTCGTTACTAGGTTAACGCTTAAAGCTTACTCGCCAGATGTGTTCTTCACATTGTGAATACACTGTCATTCCGACTCAATTCTCACTGTGACGCTAAATGAAACCTCCGCACTTCTTAGGTTGTTGTGGGAAATCCGGCCTGCGAGCGTCTTTTATGGCATCTCTCTGTGTGGGCATGACTAACTCTAGAGAACTGTGAGTGTAGATAAAATGTTTCAGTGTTGAATCTTTGGGAGTGCACCCCATCTGAGCTTCGTTCATTGATAATCTGTACTAAAGATACATTTTGAATTGATTTATTTGTTCTATTCTCTGTAGTTCTCTACAGATTCTACTACCTGGGCCTTTGGTACTATATGGAGCTAAATTTTAGGATTCATATGAGAGTGATTCTGATTACTATCTTGACCATAGCATAACCTTAGTCTCTCATAATATTACTTGAGATTTATATGGCTGATGGACCTGAACGTGAAAAAAACATAAAGGTCTAATGTGATATGGACTACCTCTTGCTAATTTGGTTAGACCAAGGTTACCAGGTCTTTCTCTATGATCGCGACAATATGATCAATGTGCGCCTGAGGTGTTGGTGATAGTGGCATTATCGCAACTCACAAGTAGACCATAGGGGGAAACGAATACTATCAGTAATGCAAACCCCTCTTCTTGAAACTCACGTCCTGATCAAGGCTACTCAGTATAGTTGATCAACTGTAGCTAATAGGTCTGAGTGATGAAAATTTGCTCTGGACCCTGTCACACCATGTCTAGCCTAAGGATACTATATAGAGTCAGTCACTATAGAGTAAAGACACTGGTTATCCAGTTGGATACGCCTCTATATAATTCTGAAGGTATACCGTTAAATCGGATTGGGATTCCATGTCATACTTAGATCAAGTCCTCCAAGGCTTACCATAAGAGATAACTCTGTGATCAGCATTGCAATTAACTTGACAATGTACCGTATCACGATCCCCGCGACATTCAACGATACAAACAATAAGACGTCCTACTCTGTCCGCGATGAAAGTGGCCACTCGCGCAATTGAAACGCGCAATGAGATAGTGGTTTTTAGATGGATAGTCTCCACCACAGGATGCTGATGTTGCCCATTCTCATGAGGTATCCTTACGCTTGGAAAATTATTGTCAGCAACCCAGACATTTGGTTTTCTATATGACCCAGACAATGTCAATACGACCTGCCAACTATTAGCATATTGAGTTTATAGATCGAAGATAGTCTTATTAGTGAGAGCTATGTTTGAATGATGTATTGGAAGGGATCACTGCATGGAATGATCCCTATATCAAAACAGTCTAATTGGTTGAAATACTACATCTTATATACGTCTAATTTACATGGAATAAGTCAGAGTTTGTTGTTGCTGAGAAATGGAATTACCATGTGTGCCAATATATTTGGTCTTCCAGGTTCTAATTATGTAAACAACTGGCCGATACCTTTTTATCTGAGGAGTGCAGAGGCAGGGACGAATTGGCCCATTGAAACGTCGTACCCCAGCCATAGCTGAGATACGAGGTACCAAACCGGGGAATCTAGAGAGTATATCCGCATCCCAATTCAAGAAAACGACAGTACTGGAGGACTGAAACTGTCTCCTATATTTATAGAGGAAATTCCCGCATCCTACAGCGTGATACGGCTCAATTCCCAAGCTGTTTCACTCTCGCATGAATTCTTTGTCGACCCACGAAGTGGGTTGGGATGGCCGAACAATATGGTTCATGCGAATTACCAGAGCTAAATCATCTTTAATCTGTAGCTACGAGTATTATTATTCTCAAAGAGGTCCTTATGATTAATGGTGCTATAGGGCTCCACACATCTCCGCCGGTTCTCATGAGACTTCTCACAGTCCACCGGAGAGCGCGCGGGATTATGGCGATGTATAGGTTGCACTCTTTCGCGCGCGTCTGCACGCACCGGACCATGACTGCTGATACCTAGGAGGTATAGATCTGTCATCTTGATGAGGAGTAATCCCACGGATGGAGATGAGTGGGCCCGCAGACGCCTTCTTAGTGCTGGATGATCTCTACTATCTTACTCAGCACCGAATTATTTTGTCGAGCGTTAATTATCGTCTGAGGTTGGCGGGTTGCCTTGGACCCTCATTCCTTTCCTCCTGAGCTACGGCGCGCATTTGGAGTGTCATTCATGGCGAGCCATGACAGTTCGACACGCCAGGAGTTGTACTGCGATCTTATGCGCTGAGGAGTTGATTGCTGAGATGATTATCTTTCACTCGTGACCTCTGCCCCACTCGACCGGCACCAAATTTGAGTAGTCTTCATAGCGGTAGTGTGCCGCCGCGAGCGGTATCTTGGGCCAAGCCATATCTACACATGGAGAGGAGGGTAGAGCCCTAACAACCAATAGGACAGAGTTCGTCAGGGTAGGAAATGAAGGTGCGTAAACATTGGACTGACGGTCATGTGCCGACAAGAGATAGATTCCAATATGATAACTGCAGTGTCGCTTATAGGGGTGAGTACTATACTCTGAATTTGTGTTAACCATGCCACATTACATACTTTAGGAACTAAAGATCATCTATACCACTTGTCGCCTTGGTCATAGCCGTGAGCCACAGGAATGGCATTATCCTTATCGCGAGTCGTTTTGCGCACATATAGATCGATTATCAGCGAGTGTTGGCCTTCTAAACGCTTCACATTTTTCAGTCTGGACTCAATTATAGTTCGATCTCCATAATAACTTATCCACATAATCCATCTGATACGAGAATTATCTTCGTCGACACACATTGAGGATCCATGATAAGATGAGATTCCATACTTTCTCCACGAGGGTCTTAACATAGATAACAGAGAGGAGCATACGGTTATTAGTTCGCGGCATTACGGGGCAGAATTATCCAATCTATCGATTACATATGTGGTTCAAGGAGAAATATCATGTAAACATACTTTGATATTCGTCATCTATGAGATTCTCTTCGATAGGTAACTACGTGCCTAGTCTCGATCTACTTCACTTATGGAAAGACCTAGATATACATTAATAGCAATAGACCTAGCACATAATAAAAGAGGATGAATATCAAATGAAGAGAACATAGCACAGACGAGTTTAAATAATATGTTTCATCTCACAATTATATCAGAGAGTGTACGACTTCTAGCATTGGGGCTTTAGGCAGAAATACCAATAAGGCACCATGTCCGGAGCCTTGGATACGACAAGTGAATGGACGTAGAACTTGCCACAGACGTCCCTGCATAATTCAGTTTGATGAAGGAGTGACCGGACTCTAGGGCGGGCAATGAACGCCCTGGTAATTGAGACTGCCCGTTGGCCAAACGTGAATAGGAACGTGTCCTAATATAAGATAAGCACTTCAGTCCGTATTATACTCTTCTGCCGGACAGTGCTTATCGACCATGTAAGAGGACTTGGTTGAAGAACTAGGTGAACCACATCATAGGACGATATTAAGATCTATATCATATCTATTCATTCTGTGGCTTTGGTTGTTTCAGAGCGGATGCAAGATAGTTGTTATTTTGCCACAGGAGAGGACGACGCATAGTCTATCTACGCTCTTCGCATTTTTTCATATTCCGACCAAGCCTTTCACGGATAGACACTATGCCTTGCTAAATTCGACCTGTTGTGGCGTCACAGCAATTCCATCTCAGTCCATGTGCTGGAGATGCATACCTCCAGAAACCATTCTATTCACCTAGCTACTATTATCGCTTCTATTACTCTATTCTCCTATATATTTGCTTCAATGTTATAAGACTTAATCCCTGCAGTTGATATTTGGAGAGGGTGTTCTTATTAGTGAGTAATGCTCCGTGTTGGCACCATATCAGCACGTGAGAGAGAGAATGCTTGAGTATCGCCGAGAGCCTCTTTGCAGTGAACTGGTGGTCAATAAATGCGTGCCATCACACATACGCACTCGGTGAGAAGGATCTATGTAGAGCTGGTGATCGAGTACCAGAACGCAGCGGTAGAACTCCGGCAAGATTAGTAGTTGGAGCTATCCTTGTGGATGGACGTTCCTGCCATCTCCACTCTGGAATTTACAGCGCATGGTGACGCTGGTGAAAGGACACGCTAAAGCTGTAGAGATAGTGATTTTTAGGATGATAGAGGTATTTCCTGGAAATCGACTACTACACTGCTTGTACGCTAGCAGATTCAGACCTTCTGTCGAGATTTGACGACCTACACACCCAGCGTGATAGAGGTTATTAGACGACACATAGGTGAATGCACTAGCGGACAACCAGTACGGTTGAGGCCTATTTCTCAGATCCACTCTTATGGATCTCGCGCAGCTTTTGGAGTCAGCTATCTAAGTAACTCGCGACGCTCCTTCTCCTAGCTTGCCTGGTGAATGCTTAATGTAACTATTGGTCAAGGAAATCTGTAAAATTAAAAAGCCAATAATAGAAAATCCAAACATATCGAGAGACTTAGTAGGCTTAGTCGAGATGTAATACTCTAAACTTATACAGACAATAGGAATATGATATTGGAAGAGACGAGAACACATAAACTCATAGTTCCTATAGCGACGTCTACCCACGGGTATTATAGATCTCCTATACACCTGAGCGATAGGATCAATAATCGAAAAAGGGGCACATGTGACATCACACCTTCTCAGCGACCATACACACACACGTCCTAATTGTATTTACCCAACAAGATCTATCTTCTGAGTGTGCTAGACCTATATGAAATTCTGCGCGTTTGATTCCGACATTAGTACAGAGAACACCTTCGCATTCAAAACGCAAAAAATAAATGAAAAAGAGTCAAATACCCAGACAAACAGATATAAAGCCACCACCAAAATCATGCATAACAACTGATATATTCAACGGCATAGTCTGGCATAACCACAACCCCTATGGTATAAAGCAGATTTTTGAGTGGAGACCAAATCCCCTATTCAACTGATCAAAGCAAAAAATAAAAAATAAAAAAAAAACATAAAACCATAATAAATTAACCCACATATTTTATGTCTCCAGTTGTCTCCATTCAACCAAACAACAACCCCACACACCACAAGTTCATATCACATTATACATAGAAATATACATATGAAAATCGAACTAAAATACCCCCAACAAAAACAAATATTATTCTCATTTATACTAAAAATGACACACGAACACCATATAACATTACAATTAGTAAAGGACTTACGGTATGATGCAGGGGCAAATTGTTAAGTGATTCATCTCGTAAAGACATTCGTCGGCCTACTCCTTCAGTCTGCAATACTTAATCCACATTTTGTTCTTCAATTTCTTTGATTTGCTGAGGCTATATAGTGTGGATTTGCGTAGGTTTAATTTTAGGGTATTCAGATTTTTGGAGAAAAAGAACACAAAGGGTTTTTTTATTTTGGGAAAGGAATCAAAATAGCCGATTGAAGTCAACCGTGAAGAACACGTGATTTCACGTGTTGTTCCCCCCCCCCCCCCCCAAAAAAAAAAAAAAAAAAAAAACAACGCTTTAACGGCCACGCATGCAGCACGTGCTTTCTCTGTTATTTATTTGATGAAAATTGGACTTTGGGACTATATTTGTGTTAATTCTAAAAATATGAGACGAAATCTGAGAAAAATATAAGAAACGGGACTTAATTAAAACGACTCTAATATATGGGACTAACAATGAGATTTTCCCTAATATTTATTTATGAAATATTAATTTAAATATAAAAACACCTAAAAAGTATATAAAATTTTTTAAAATTAAAATTTTAAAATTACAAAACACAATAAAAATTTAATATTATTTACTATAAATATATTTAATTAAATATTTAAATTATTAATTTAAAATTTTAAAAAATTAAATATACTGTATTTTAAAAAATAAGTTTTTTTTGTCTTCTTTTTTGTCGCCGGCATGCAGTGGTTGGTGATGGCGCCTGGTTACAGGGGGCAATGTCGCCCTAGATTAGGCCACCGCCCCTTCTAGAAGGGGACAACACGTCTCCCCTCTTTGTAGAGCAACCTCACCGTCGCCCTTTGGAGGGGGGGGGGGGGGGACGAACGTCTCTCAAAACAGTCATTTTAGATATATTTATATATGTATATTATATAATATATACATTATACTTTTCATATAATCATATAATATAGTGTATATATAATTATATATAAAAATGAATACTATATGTTAAATTACTAAAGATATGGACCATTTATTTCTAACAATTGATATCAATGGTTTGTGTAAGGAAGGTATAATGCACACTTTAGAACAAAATTTAACATCGTTAAACTTATTTTACGGAAATAAAGAGTATGCAATATTTTGAAAAGTACAGGGGTTTTTTTGCCCATTTTTTTAACATGTGGAGGTTTTAGCTAAATTTTGAAAATATAGAGAAATTTTATGCAATTTATCATTTTTGAAACAACAAAAAAAAATATATAATTATATCAAACTCCATAGAAACTCGTTATAAATTACCCTATTCAACAATACGAAGCAACATACTTGATTATGAATGGTAAGAATTTACTCTATATATATATATATATATATATATATATATATATATACATACCCATTGTATTATTTACACAATTAGGGCTGCCGTAATAATCTTGTTTAAACTAATAGGTCACACAATTTCTTGGGAGTGCAGATGAGAAGCCTTTGGAATTGAATATTGTCGCCATGTCTGACTGTTGTCTATACAAAGGATAGAATTTCACATGCTGTGCTTGAAAGCTTGAAAATCTTTTACCCTATATCTTTATTTATATATTAATCAGACATAATTACACCTACATTTTTAATTTATTATCAATTTACCCAAATAATTCTTATCATTTAAAAAATTATATATACACCCATAGAAAAATATTAACATCATTTACAAAAATCATTCCTACTTTTTGAAAAATTATACATACAACCTCCAAAACATCAAAAACATTATACAAACTACCCTACCTTGCCCCCTGCACTATTCGTTATGTAACAATTAACCCCCTAAACTAACAAATGTAACACTTACCCCCTACAATTAAATTTTTAGATAATATTGCCTTTATATATATGATTCGCCTAAAAGATGCATAGGTCCAATAGATCTGGACAACCGTTCAAGGCTTGGGCCGAAGCGAATGCAAATCTTGAAGGAGGGACCTGCAAAAAAGGTGTTAACACTCCGACGTCCAAGTTAATAATGAATTTTTTAAAATATGATGATAGAACAGTAGATAAATGCAATATAAATCTAGATATGGTAAATAAAGTTAACGAAAAGTGTAAGAACACCTGATAATATGCTTAGAGATAGTTTACAAGATAATATAGAGAGTAAGAGAAATATTAAGAGAGTGAGATAGATCTCAAGAAGGTGCTAAAGGGATCTGTTTTTAGAGTACACAAGGTGTCCCTCATATGAAAGACTAAGGTTGTATTTATAAGGGAGTTCCCCTGGATGTTGGGGGTCTATCCCCCTCCCAAAATTCTTGCGGAAGTTGATTGGGATGGTTGGATAAGAGGTAGGCCATCCTTATCCACAAATAGGAGTGTTTTAGTAATAATCCTCTTTGTCTAGGGAGATCCCTCGTCTGCAAAGAGTCATAGCCGCTAGGGAGTTCCTCCTTGCTAGGGCTGATGTGGTTCAAGGTGGTTGCTGACACTTAGGTTTGAGATGCCACATGGGAGAGTGGGCCGGCATCTGTGGGGGCTTTTTGGATCAAATATTTTATGGGCTTTAACCATACTCCGAGTCAGGGGATGTCCCAAGCCTCGAGTCCAGGGATGTCCTAGGCCTCGAACCTGAGGATGTCCTAGGTCTCATTTCCTCTTCCTAAGCTTGATGAGCTATCTAGGCCCGCCTAATTAGATTCTAAGCTAGGACACCTTGGTTTCCTGGTTGCTTTATGGGCGTGAGATGTTCTGGGCCTCCAGAGGGTACAATGGGCCTTTCGTTTCTTTCATCTTTTGAACCGCTTGAGCTTCTTCGAGCAAGCTAAT
This sequence comes from Sesamum angolense, assembly GCA_034509725.1. Classification (NCBI taxonomy): domain Eukaryota; kingdom Viridiplantae; phylum Streptophyta; class Magnoliopsida; order Lamiales; family Pedaliaceae; genus Sesamum; species Sesamum angolense. Next base: position 9,766,036 of record JACGWL010000014.1, on the reverse strand, counting down.
TTTTATATATATATACTTCAAAGAAATTATCTTTTAGTAATTTTGTATTTAAAGCTTATTTAAAATTTTCTTAATTGGAAAAGGTGCCTCTTATTAATAATAAAGGAAAATAATTAGTAAGTTAAATAGATTGAATTTTATTATTTTTACACACTCAAAGTTAACTAATAAATTAGTAAAATAGATGCACAAAAACATTTCATGAAAAGATTTTTTTAATTTCCTAAGTAATAAATTAAAATTAATAAAATTGATTCTTTTAAATAAAAATAAATAATTGCATATCAATTTTTTTAACATATTTTCTTTAAAAATTATGATAAAATATATTTATTCATTTTTTTTCTAAAAATGTTTAACTTGTTGTTAAGCATATATATATATAGATATATATATTGATGCGTACAGCCTAAGAAGAATTGGCCAAAGAGGAAATGAAAGGCCCATGTCGAACCAATAATGCCCGTAATATTACAACATGAAGAAAACACACAACCTCATGAAGGAGGACCAATGAGAAAGCTCAGTAGTCCATGTCGGAATCAAGGCGCAATACAAGGTACCCCCCACGTGGCGTCCACATAGACCAACCATGCCTCAGCACCTCCTATGTGGCTACCACGTAAATAGTCAAATTTGCCCTAGTAAGAGCTGGAATACAGGGAGGAGCCCCCAACATCCTAAACTTCTTAAGTAGAAGGACTCCTTATCAGACAAAGAGTCCCCCTCGATGGAGAATCCCTTTTCACACGAAAATAGAGATGCAGGAACAACTAATTCAGGATAAAAATCAAAGCTTATCCTGACAACCCCTATCCATATTTATCGAAAATAAAGGCATCAAAAAGTCCCACTTCAAGGAGATATCTCCCTATAAATTCAGGTCAAATCCCCCAAGCGGAGGACACCTTCTACTCTCGAATTCCTGCTATCGTCCTGCTATTTTTCTCTCAAACTGTTCTCTAAACACGATTACACTCACGAATTTGTTCATCATTCTGACTTATTTTCTACGATAAATCTCTCTCACATCGATATTGATTTGTTTTGCAGGTGTCGTTCCTTAAGTTATGTTTTGTGTTGGCCCAGATCCAGCATCCAAGTCCAAGATCGTTGGGCCCGTGCTAAAATCACATGCATCAATTGGCACAGTCAGGGGGAACACAGAGTTCAAGAATTGAGTTTCAATGAAGACTCCAAGCAATACCGCGAATAAGCAGAATGCCATGGAAACCGCAAGACTGGTAGCTGCAAGATAGGGTCCCCCTCAACTGGCTTAACAGGAAGTCCTCCCACAGTGGCTTGCAAGACTGGAGTGCATTCAGAAAGGTCTTTTGGATGTCCAATACCAGATTTTCAGGGCCCCCGAAGATGAATGACAGGGTGTCCCCTTCACCGAATATGATGGCATAACTGATACTCAAGAGCATCTCTCACGCTTTGAGAATGAGACCCTTCTACATAGGTACATAAATGGTATCAAGTGCCGTATCTTCGTGACCACTTTTGTCAGGGCCGCTCAATAATGGTTCAACCAGTTGCCCACGGAAGTGATAGGAAATTTCCAAAAATTCCAATCCCTCTTCCAAGAAGCTATGAAAGATGGAGCTCAGTCTCTTTGTTATTCGACAAAAGGAGAACAAACTGTTGAAGGAGTATCTGCAAAGATTCAATGTTGTTGCATTAGAGGTGCCCTCTACCACTCAATAAGTGAAAGCAAGTGAATTCTCTCAAGGACTTTCGGAGGGGCACTTCTTCAAGTCCTTGGCCAAAAAGCCCGTCTCCAAAATTCGATGCTCTCTTGGCTCATGCTGCAAAATATATCAACATGGAAGATGTCCAAGCTGCTAAAAAGGAAAGTCGTGGAGAGAAAAGGAAAGATACGAAAGAAGGGGCCCCCTCTAAAAAACTTTGGACCGATTCTCGGGACAGGAAGCCCCCGTTCCCCAGAGGAAATGCAATGTAAATGTCGTTGACCATGCCCATCACTTAAGCCTTTATGGCAGTAGAGAGAAAATGCCTATTGGCTCACCCCAAAGAGCGGAAGAATGGCCCCCAACGACCCAAGTCTGACAAATTCTGCCGTTTACACAATGACTACGGTCATACCACCGAAGAATGTCGACGTCTCAAGAATGAAATTGAGAGATTTATCCAAAATAGATATTTACAAGAATACGTATGTTGGGAGAAAGCCCGAGAAACAGGACCATACCAGAAACAAGAAACTGACAAGGCAAAGGAAGCGAAAATCCCCAGCCCTGAAACTTTCCCAAGAGAAGGACACAAGACTATACATGGAGTAAGGGTTGATATCAATCATCCCCATCGCAAAGGGGTCTACGAATGATAGTAGGAGGTCTAAATGGAGGTGATTCTCATCATGCTAGAAAATCACAAGTAAGAGAGGCGCATAACCTAACAATGAAAGAGGTTCTGGATGTAGAGGAGATGGAAGACACCCCCCCATCCAGTTTGGACGAGCGAAATGGTCAAAACCCAAAAATGCTCCCAATTACGCTCTAGTCATTACAGCATTGCTGGCTAAATACGAAGTGGGATGCATCTTCATAAACTCAGGAAGCTTGGCTGACATATTGTTTGGAGAAGCCTATAGTCAAATGCAGCTAGGGGACACCCCCAAGAAAAAGTGAACACTTCCCTGTAGGGTTTCGCTGGAGAGGTAGTGCATCCTCGAGGTGTGATCTCACTCCCACTAACCTTAGGGACCGGACCCACTCGAAGTACATGTCTACTAAAATTCTTGGTGGTGGACACACCCTCCACCTACAACACTATCTTGGGGAGACCCACTCTCAATGCTTTCCAAGCAGTAATCTCCACATACCATATGAAAATCAAATTTCCTACTATTGGAGGCGTGGGTGAAGTACAAGGCGATCCCCTCCAGTCACGCCAATGCTATGTGGTGCCCGTATGCAAGGGGCAAAAGAAGAATACGAGGAGGTGTGTAAGGAGACATCCCCAACAAGAGGGGAAAAGATGCTAAATAGATGGAAGCAACTAAACGAACCGAAGGGGCATCCCCAAGGTTCAATGAGTCGAAGAATTGTTGAATGTTGAACTTGTGCCCAGAGATCCAGAGAAAATCACTAGAATTTGTTTTCAAATGGAGAATACTGTTCAAGAAGAAATCACTTAACGTCTATGCCGTAATATAGACATCTTTGGCTGGACCCCCCAAGACTTGGAGGTAATAGACCCAAACGTGATCACTTATGATCTCAACATAGATCCTAGTGTCAAACTAGTCAAACAAAAGATGAGACATTTTAGACCAGAAAAAGACAAAATAATACAAGCTGAAGCAGATAAACTAATACAAGCTGAAGCAGAATGTGCATCGATTTTAGGGACCTCAACAAAGGGTGTCCCAAGAATTTCTATCCTCTCTCGGATTGATCAATTAGTCGATTCCACCTCTGGGTGTGAATTACTAAACACAATGGACGCTTCACAAAGTTACCACCAGATAATGATTGCACCAGAAAATCATAAAAGAGTTAGTTTCATCACTTCTACTGGCATATTCTATTATGTGGCCATGCCATTTGGCCTAAAGAATGTAGGCGCCACCTACCAACGTTTGATAGACAAAATATTCCATCCAGAAATTGAAAAAAATGTTGAAGTTTACGTAGATGACATGTTGGTAAAAAGTAAAGAAACCAAAGACCATATCACGGACCTAGAAAAAATGTTTTTCGTCTTGAGAAACTATCAATTAAAACTCAATCCAGAAAAATGCGCGTTTGGAGTAAAAGGAGGACGTTTCCTCGAATTCATTGTAACTCAAAGAGAAATTGAGGCTGACCCTCTCACAATCAAAGCTACACTAGACATGAAAGCCCTAACTAATGTCAATGAAGTGCAAATGCTAATGGGGAGAATAGCCGCACTCAACCGTTTTATCTCTAAAGCGGCAGAAAAAAGTTTACCTTTCTTCAAGGTACTAAGAAAAGCAAAAATGTTCAAGTGGGATGCCTCCTGTGAACAAGCATTCAAATAGCTCAAAAAGTCTATAGCGGGGCTCCCCTTACTGGTGAAACCAATCCAGGGGGACACCCTCTACTTGTATCTCTCAACCACCCCCCAAGCTATTAGCTTTGTTCTTATTCGTGAAGAAAGGGGGAGGCAAATGCCAATTTACTATGTCAATAAGGTACCTCAATGAAGTAGAATGATGATATACTCCTATCAGGAAAAAGGCTCTAGTCTTGGTGATCACAGCCAGGCGATTGCGCCTGTATTTCCTCTCACACTTTATAAGGGTAAAGACGAACATGCCTTTGAAGCAGTCCTTAGGAAAGCCGGATACTTCCGATTGATTAGTGAAATGGGCTGTAGAATTAACCGAGTACGATATCTCGTACCTACCCTGCACAACTATCAAAGCTCAGGCTTTAGTTGATTTCGTCTCAGAAATGGCAGGGGCATCCATAGAGGAGGGCCCCAAGGTCGAAAAATAGTTACTACACTTGGATGGATCCTCCACAACTCAAGGTAGTGGTGTAGGCGTAGTCATCACTTCGCCCTATGGATAGGATTTGGATTTTTTTGTCAAATTTGGATTCAGAGCCTCCAATAACGAAGTTGAATACGAGGCACTGGTAATAAGCATGAGAATGAGACCCATGACGTAGGAGCCAGACATCTTGTGGCTTACTTAGATTCTCAACTGATAGTCAAACAAGTAGAAGGGATCTATGAAGGCAATGAAGAAAACATGATACACCATTTACAACAAATAGAGGAACTAAAAACAGGAATAAAAAGTTTCCAACTGATTCAAATCCCAAGAGAATAAAATGTTAAGGTAGATTACCTCTCTAAGGTCGCTAGTGCCTTAGAGGATTGCAGGACTAGGCGCATTACCATACAACACCTCCCCGAGCCAAGAGCTCCCTTGAGCATACAAGTGATATCTCCAATAGAAAATTGGAAGACCCCTGTGATCCGATTTTTGGAGGAAGGGAACCACCCTAATAATAGGTGGGATGCAGCCAGGCTTAAAAGTCAAGTAACTTGCTTTCTACTACAAGGGGGAGTGCTCTACAAAAAATCCTTCACACACCGTCTACTCCTGTGTTTATCTCAGCCAGAGGGAAAACATGTTCTCAAATAAATACACAATGGACGCTATGAAGCACATGCCGAAACATAGGCATTGGCTAATAAGGCCTTATGAGCCGGTTACTTCTGGCCTACTATGAAGCAAGATGCGCGACAAGTAGTAGAAAAATGAAGAATTATCAATCTCCTATTATACACCAACCTGTTGAACCTCTCACCACCATGCAATCACCTTGTCCATTCACACAATAAGACATGGACATTGTAGGCCCTTTTTTTCCTAGCCCTGGCCAGAGGAAGTTCTTTTGGTGGCAATCGACTATTTCACCAAGTGGGTGGAAGCAAAACTACTCGCTCGTATCACAGAAACAGAAATTATGAAATTCATATGGAAAAACATCATATGCCATTTTGGACTACCTCGAGAAATAATCCCAGACAATGGCAGACAATTCCAAGACCGAAGGATACAAAAATGGTTTAAAGGTTTACATATCAGATAAAGATTCACCTCGGTGTCACATTCCCAGTCCAATGGACAAGTAGAGGTCACCAATCATATCCTTGTACAAGGAATCAAAAGAAGACTACAACGAGTTAGAGGAAATTGGGCAAAAGAATTAACAAGGGGTCTCGACTGGGAAATCTGCAGGGGGATCAGAAGCTTCCTTGCCAACTTTGAGAGAGGTACCTCCTTCCTTAGACATGGGGCCTCCTTCAGCTAAGATGTCCCCCTCTACAAGATTAATTGCTGCTTCAGGGGGGACCCTCACCTCCGCCTCGACCTCTCCTAAAAGACTATCCAAATATTCTTCTACGAAAAATCTCTCAAAGTCAGCCCATATATAAGGTACAAAGGTACTCTACCAAAAGGGAGGTTACCTAACTCGAGAGGAATACCGCCTTCCATTGGTGTTGGATGATTAGCGAAAGGATTCGGCGCATTGATCATGGCCACCCCTATGTCCAGAAAGGAGGGTTCCTCCCCAGTAGGGGGATATCCTTGAGCCAAGAATTGCTCTTTACAAGCCGTAGTCCAAGAAAGGTATGGCCATTTTCGCCACATCCTATTGATATTCATCAGACTTTTTAAACCCTCCAAGAAATTACGGCTTTCATCTGTAGGGGAAAATCTAGTGTGACCTACTCAACAACATTCCTGAGGGCCTCCTCGTGGCCAGCAATCACCTTGCTCATGCGTTTCATGTCTTTCTCCATCTGCTGACACTTGTTGTTGGTCTCCTTCTTAGCTTCCTTTAACTGGGCATTCTCAACTCTCAGGCGCTCTACCTTGTCTTCCAGTTTTCACCTCTGAGTGTCACTATAAGGTATGGGGGGGTCCCTTAGGATCGGGAGAAGAGGGCGTCGCAAGCAAAAACCGCCTATGGGAAAAAAAATACTGAACAAGGCAATTACTGACACCAATTCGCCAAAAAATAACCACTGAACTATGGAGATTACCTTCATCATGTGTAAAGAGACAACTTTCTCAAGATCCTCCTTGACAAATGGGTAAGAAACCGTCTATCCTTAGGAGTCACCACGCCCCTCATCAACGTAAGCGCCAAGGAGGAAGCCTCTTCCTTCTCCTAATCGAAGGATTAACGAGAGTATAAATTGTCTGAAAATGTACGGGAAGGCTTAGAAGGAGCCCCGCTCTCTTCCTTATCGGAGGAGGAACTACCGGGCGCAACTCCCGGTGATCGAGAGATCGGTCTCTTTCCCTTTGAACCACTCGAAGCTGGTGTCACCCTAGGCGACCGAGAAAGAGGAGTCCCCTCACCACGATCCCTAGTAGTATAATCGCATAAATATTTGCGGAACATAATGTCACCTGCTTAGAAGAAAGGACGATCTTATTACGATCTAGAATCAATAATGCAGTTAAATACAAAGAGAAAATTGGAGTACCAAAGGAGTCCACCAAGGGTTCCACCCTAGGACTCAAGATAAAATGCCCTAACAGCCTTTCATCAATCAAAGAGTGACAATCATATGGCATTTCATTTAAGATTTTCAAGAAAGAAGACAAGGAGACAGTCCTCTCCCCAACAGTCATAGAAGGGGGGGCTCCTCAATCCAGCGATCAGAGAAGCCCCAAGAGCAGGAAGATGACACAAAGAAAATTTTTTTTTTCCAATTCTTTGGAGGATTAGGGGCAGGCAGAAAAGACACTCCTAGATGCGGGGTGAAGAGGAAGAACCCGAGTTCAGCATGCTTTAAATGAAAACATTGTGTAAATATAGTACTCGAAACTAGATGCTCATTAAAATGGAAAATCATGAAGCCATTATCCTAAAAAAATTTGGAACCAACTAGTTCAAGGGCACCTGAAAGAGACGAGCTACATCGAAATAGAAAGAAGGAGTGGAAAATCGCAAACCCGCTCATAATTGGGTAGCAAAGAAAGACAAACAATTATCTAGGGGAGCACGGGGACAACCTAAAGAACTTGGAGTATAAATATCATAGAATTAGGAACATAAAACTCCCTCCTCAATTGATCAATGGATGGGGTTTTTAGATTGGAAGGCCCCCAATCCACCCTAGATGGGGTTGGCTCCATCACCTCCTCTTCTTTACCAAGGGGGGAGGTCTCTTCCTAGTCCTCCTCATCTAACAAACAAAGAAAGGTGGCCGCCGCTTGTCGTTGACTCCTCATCTAGTTGCTCAAAGGACTGGCAGAATGAAGACCAGTCCTTTTCGAAGTACCCTCGAAGGGATCCTCAGCAGGATGACTTTCTCCCACAAAATGGACGGACTCGTCTGAAGAAGCCATAACTGAGGAACAAGAAAGAGAGAGCTTCAAAGATAAAAAAATAGATGGAGTACATACAAAATCTTGTCAGATAGAGTGTTGGTTCTTCAAAAATAGCAGAAAGGCAGAAGGTGAGAAAAAACGGGTATCATGGCTTCGGAAGTTAAACACATGTCCGCCCAAAAACCACCCACCATTGGGCGGTTACCAAACCACAACCGCTTGTGGAGAGGGGCAGTTATCAAAACCTTCCCCCTCCTTAGCCAAGGCAATAATGATAGCTAGCTCTAGCTATCATTTTCTTGCAGGTATGCGTCAGAGAACGACACCCAGTAAAGACAAAAGGCGGGAAAATGGGCAATTATGAAAAGAGACAATGATGCCTCGTGCCACAAATATAGGCGACATCCCCTTACTCTGATCTAAAGAGGACTCCTACTCTAAAAAGGAGTTGAAGACACTCTTCTTCCTTAGAGTGGGGGGATTGAATGATACGTACGGATCAAGAATAATGGGCCCAAAAGGAAATGAAAGGCCCAACAAGGCCCCTAACATTACAACCAGAAGAAAACACATAACCCCATAAAGAAGGCTCAATGAGAAAGCTCACTAGTCCATGGCGGATTCAAGGCCCAATACAAAGCACCCCCCACATGGCGTCCACATAAACCAACCATGCCTAAGCACCTCCTTGTTGGAATGGGTGCCCAAAAGTCAATTGGATTGGTTGTTTCCCATTCGCCAATCTTTATCAAATAATATTAAACTGATGAATACGGTAAGAATTCATCATGTTTGCAGTTTGTTTTCGTTGTGCTTACCACTGACATTGAATAGGATTTCAATGTCACAACGAAATGCCCAGAGACCGAAAGATTAAACCCACGGAGTTGGGTTGCGCATAGGTTTGGCGGCTATGAAACCAACTCTTGAGGGTCGATCTGAAATGTTCCAAGTCGAGGACCTCGGGATACGACATCGAGAGTCCTATAGAGACTTGCACTAAGTACTGCAGCCGTGTTTCGTCGGCATAAGACGTGGGTCGTCTGTGCAACTTTAGTGGGTTAGTGGGCTAGGTAGTTGACTGACTGAACTGACTCATGGAAATCATCATATGGAGGCCTCTTGAGGCTTGGTCGGTATATGATTGGGATTCCCGATTTTGATAGTACAGAACTAGTCCTCGAACTTGAGGAATCATGGCAGTCACGTGCATACGAAGATTGTATTTTGGATATGGCGAGAGGTGGTTGTGTCATAGGGCATGGTCATCATAAGCCTTATCTAGTGCAGTCGGAGTATGTAGCGAGGAGGGTGGATTCCAAGAAAGAATTTGTCCCCTGTCAGAATTTTGACAGCGAGATCTCGTATGCGTTTTGAGATGGTTTAGACTCTTCAAGCCTATGGCCATAGCGATTGATCGAGTGGGAAGGGATTTCCTATGATGATCAGTAGAGTAAATGCATCTCGAGTATGCAGAATAGATGCCTAATGATGGGAACCGACTCCCAATTCCATGCCCTGACTAAGGCCGGGAGACGGTTGACAGTAGAACCGTATCCGTATGAAATCGGAGCCTGAATGATCACGCTACTATTCGCCTAGTCTCTAGTGCCATGGACTGTTGCTAGACGACCACCTATGGTAACGGCTATTTCTGGTTATGGAATCAGAAATAATTAATTAAATTGAGTTAATTAATTGTGTGATAGCACGCCCAAGTCTAATGAGGGAACCTAAAGAGTCACACTCACGAAAGGTGAGGGAATTAAAATTAAATTGGAAGAGGTGAGTTAATTTAATTAGATTAAATTAATTCTTGGAGATATAAATGATTGGATCATTTATGAGGAATAATCCATTAGATGGATAGTTCGAAATTAATTAATTGGATTAATTGAATTTGGACTTAGCCTTTTAAATTGATTGGATTAATTTAAAAGAGGCTTGCGGTAATTAATTAGTGGGTTGGATCCATTAATTAATTAGTAGATGGACCTATCTAATTAGTGAATTGGATTCATTAATTAGAAATAGGCTAGAAATAATTAGTTGGACTAGTTATGCTTGGTTGGGCTTAATTAATTAAGTGGATTGGATTCATTTAAATAATTAAGTGTCTTTTGTACTTGTAAAAATTGGATTGGATTAAATATTTACTTGGACTTTCTTTGTTGGGCATTTTATTTAGTTGGATTAAATATTAAGTCCAACAGGAATGGTATATGGGCTCAATTTAACTCGTTGGACAAGCAAATTGAATCTGGTCCAAAATGCATCAAGCCCTAGCCCATTTTGACTTTTGCTAAGTCAAAAATAGATGAAATTTGGCTGATAACAATCAGCCAAATTCGTGCATGAAAGTTGTGGAAAGTGGGAGAGGGGTTTAGGGAAGAGGTTGAGAAAGTTGTGGAAGTTGGAAGACTAGGTCTCCTTCCACATCTCAACCTTTTCATTCCAACTCTTGCTCTCACAAACCCTACCCGTTTTTGTTGTGAAAAAAACACAAAAATTTTCCTGCACTCTCACCCCATCAATCAGCAAAAATATTCCTCTCCTCCTCTCTTGTAGTTCTTCTTGGTTTAGAACCAAGTGAAGAACAAAGGAGATCGAAATACACTAATTCATAGTGTAATTTCGATTCCTCTTCCCACGGATTTAATCCTTGCTAGCACAAGGATAAATTTAACCTTTCAGTGTGGTGTGGACAATATTAGAGGCCTCCTACGTTGGAGTCTTGTGTGGACGAACGTCGGAGAGGAGATCTACCGAATTGCTGATTGGAGGAGAAAAACGAAAGGCAACCCTATTTAGTTTATGCTTTTGTTTTTCTATCAAATTCATTAGCCTCATTGCATGATTAGATCTTTAATTATACACCAAACTCCCGGGAAAAGATCAAGGGTACACCCCTTGATTGGGATTTAATTCTTGCATTTACCGTTTATTCGATTTTCCGCGCTTCCGCCGCGCTTCCCGGGCCGATCCACTTCCTTCACTCCTACGTGGAACCCACATAAATTGCCAAATTTTTCCTAATAAGAGTTGGATTATAGTGACGAGCCCCCAACAGCCTGAACTCCTTGAGCAGAAGGACTCCTTGTCGAACAAGGACTCCCCCTCGATGGAGAGTCCTTAGACGGACTTGTCACACGAAAATAGGGATGCAATAATAACTAATTCAGGATAAAGAACAAATTAAAGCTCATCCTAACAACCCCTATCCATTTTTATCGAGAATAAAGATTAATGGAAGAGTCCCACTTCGAGGAGACATCCCCCTATAATACAGGTCAAGTACCCAAGGTGGGGACACCTTCTACTCTCGAATTCCTGCTATCATCCTGCTATTTCTCTTTCAAACTGCTCTCTAAACACGATTGTACTCACGGATTCGTTTATCATTTTGACTTATTTCTACAATTAATCTCTCTCAAATCGATACTAACTTGAGTATCGGAGTGCTAATAATTTGTTTTGCAAGTTCCGTTCCTCAAGTTATTTTTTGTGTTGGCCCAAATCCAACATTCAAGTCCAAGACCGTTGGACCCGTGCTAAAATCGCATGTGTCATATATATTTGTCAATCTCTTTTAAGAAGCATATATGAGTTGTTGGTTATATTATAATTATTGTGTATCTATATATATATTAATATATCTTCCACCTTTAATTTAATTTTTTTACTTATTAAAAAATAATTAAAAAAAATTGGTGATGACTTAATGTGTAAAATACTAAAATATATTAAAAATAATATAATTGTTCAAGGCATGATGGGCCTTTTTTGCCAACCAAAGGAGTAAGTGTTATATTTTAGTTTAAGGGTGTAAATGTTACATAATGAATAATTCAGAGGAGAGTGTATTTTACCCTTTATATAAATAGACTATAGATTATGGGTGTAAATATAGTTATTCTAATTAATTAACATATATATATATAGTCTTTTATTACTTTATTAAAAAGGTACCATTATTTCTTTGATAATTAATTTGTTTTTAAAGATAATTTTCTTGCTGTTTTGGATATTGAATTTCTTTTGCATTTTTTGGGCGGCTTATGAAATTTTTTAAGTTATTTGGGAAACACATTACTATACGTCGTTAGTTGCGAATTGTAATAGATAGATGGATAGCCATTAATGTAGCAGTTCAAGTGAAATGGATCTGTATCGTCTTATAAAATAGGTATTCAAATCGAGTTGATGTGAACATGAATATCTGCTTATAATAGATTCAGTGCTTACTGTGTTATTCGTATCTAGTTTATTTGTATTTTGATATGGGAACATGGTGATACACTCTTTTTTTTTTTTTTTAAGGGTTAAATAAATTTTACTTTTCTGAACTATTATTGATGTATATTTATTTTCTTAAATTAATAAATGTAATAGTCACCCCCTATAATTAAATATTTGGAGAATATCGTCCTTATGTTATATGTATATATATATATATATATATTATATATATATTATTTTCAAAGGATTCCTATTTTTAACAATGTTGCATTTTCAATTTAATTAAAAATAATAATTCAAAATAATATATTTAAATTATAATAAACTAAATACAATTAGTAATGATGAGCCTCCACGCTATAGTACCCCGCTGCCTGAGCCTCCACGCCACAGTACCTCCTCAGACACCCCCTCGGGAGAGCTCCCCCCCCCCCCCCCCCCCAAAACTCCTATGGACCATATAGTAAAACAGAAGGAGCCCAACCTGCTAGAGTACGACGGAACCACAGAGCTGCAGGAGCACCTCTCCTACTTTGAGAATGTTGTCATTCTCCACCGTTACACCGCTAGAGTTAAGTTCCATGTGTTCATAACCACCTTCACACGGTCACCCAACAGTGGTTCAACCAATTCCCCTCGGGATCAATTCTATCGTTTGGAGAATTTCGCTTTCTCTTTCTCCATCATTTTACTAACAATAGACGATGTCAAACACAATCACGAGCCTTTTTCTTTACAACACAAAGAAGGAGAATCACTAGGAGTATCTTCAACGCTTTAACTTAGCAGCCCTAGTCCGTACTGCTTCATCTAATACACTAATTTGTGTTTTAAAGCAAGGATTACAAGATGAGGATTTCTTCAAATCCTTAATAAACTCTCAATCTCCTAGCACTAGTTGAATAATACATTAACTTGGAAGAGACTAGAGTACAAGAATGAAGTCCACCCAGACAAGAGGACGAGGACCTACTCCTCCCAGACACCTTCTCAGAATAAGCGTTGCTCCCCCCCCCCCCTCCAGGTGGGTATCCCCTCATAAAACAAGCCTGCCCCAGGCAGGCATCCCCCTCAAAAAATAAGCTCTGTTCTCTAGGAAGGCATCCCTCTTAGAATAAAGCCGTACCCCCAGGCAAACATTCTTCACATAATAAGTCTTGCCCCTAAGCAGGCATCCCCCTCAGCGAATAAATCTTCACATATAAGCTTCTCTTAGGGAGTATCTTTAATAATTTTAACTTAATAATTTTGGAGGTTTATTTTACCACCTTCAATGTGTTAACATGTGTTTCTTGTAGAAATTTCACTAGAGAGGCATCCTTCTCATACTTCTTAGTCTAAAACTCTGCCCCCAGGCAGGCAATCTCTCATAAAAGAACCTTGTCTTCCACACAAGCATAGAGACCCTCCTCTGTGGAGATACCCTAGCCCTCCTTCTGGCATGCACTTAAGTCCTTCTCTAGATGACTTGTATGCTCTGTCCCATGCAGGCACCTAAGCCCTCCTCCGTGGAGGTATCTAAGTCTTGCTTCAGACGGACACCTTATTCATCCTTTGGCGAAGTTCCTAAGTCTTGCTCCAAGTAAGACCCCCTTAAATACGCCTCTTCCGAAGAGGCATAATAATTTTGCTCTGTGCAAAATCTATTCATAATATATATGCGTCTTTATTATTTAACACTCTCTTGCAGAAAAATAGAGCCCCACAACGGAATAGGCACAAAAGGACCCGTTAGGCCCTACTTCGTGGAGGCACCTTCATAAAAAGCCTTGCTCCGTACAAGCACGAAGTAAGCTCTTCTTTTCTTTAAGCATGTTTATGCTACTAATATATTTTGCAGGAATTCGGAGAAGGAAAAAAAACTCATGCTTCGAACCTCACTTCCAAAGACATCTAATCTAATAAATGCTAAAATCTCCACTTATTAGAGTGGTGGGGCTATTGATGTGCATAAAAATAAGTTGCTCAAAGAAGCCCAAGCGGCCCAAAATAGAAGAAAGAAAGAAAAGGCCAAGGGTATCCCCCGGGAGGCTCGGGACATCCCATGCCCATAATACTCCCAAGGGCCAAGGATGGCCCAACCTATAGTCTAACTAGATAAGTCCTGGACAGCCCAAGTAGCCCAGAAAAAAAGATAGATGCTCAAGGCATCCCACGACTCGGACCATAGTTAAATCCCGACAAAACATTCATCCCAAAAAACCAAGACACGTGACTGCCCACTCTCCCACGTGGAACTTCATCAACCCATATGTCAGCAGCCATCTTGGGCCACATCAGCTGTAGCGAGGGGGGCCTCCCTAGCGGTTGAGACTCCTTGCAGACGAGGGGTCTCCCAAGATAAAGAGAACTCATACTAAAACACTCCTAGCTACGGGTAACTATGATTTATCCCTTATCGCAATCATCCCAACCAATTTTCATAAGATTCTCGGGAGTGGGATATACCCCAAACAGACGGGGGGCACTCTTCCTATAAATACAGGTTTACTCCTCCATATGGGACACTCCATTCTCACTCTCTCGACACCCCTCTCACTCTAAAAGCACCTCTCTTACTCTCTAACCTATCTCTTAAGCTATCTCTGAGCATATTATCACATGTTCTTACACTTTTCACCAACTTTATTTATCATATCTCGATTTTTACTTAAATTCACTTATGTTTTTGCTTTATTTCATCTCAAATCCAATAACTTGAGTGTTGCAATGTTAACGTCTTTTTTGCAGGTCCCCCCCTTCAGGATTCGCATTTGCTTCGGCCCAAACTTGGAACAATAGTCAATATCCATTAGACCCATGTATTTTTTGCGCGCATCAAGTAAGTTAAATAGTTTAAATTTTATTGTATTTTACAAACTCAAAGTTAAGTAAAGAATAATTATATAATAACAGTAATTTACATTTTGCCATCTAAACTATGATCGTTCTTACCATCAAAATGTTTTTTGTATCAAGTTACCATATCAACTTTTCAAAAAATTTGCACTTTGCCATATATGACCCTTTTTTTTATTGATTTTTCTATCGAAAAACATTATATATTATGCATATGTGAAAAATATCACATCATATAACCCTTAATATCACATGTGTGCACTGCATGTGAAATTTCTTGATAAAAAACTTGGTTAAAAAATAGTTATAAATGGCAAAGTGAAGAATTTTATCCGTAGTTGAGATACTAAGTTAACAAGAAAAAACTTTTGATGCTAGAGTGTAAAAACGATCATAGGTCATATGGCAAAATGTAATTAACCCATATAATAAATACACAAAAAACTCACATAAAACATCTTATTAATTTGGTAATAAAATTATGTTATTAACTATTTAATTTTTTAAAAAAAAATGAGTAATATTTATTTTTTAAATAGTTTTTAAACAAATAAGATAAAATATATTTGTTCATTCCTTCCCTAAAAGTATTTCACTTTTGGTTAAGCAAATATATTGTGGATTTATTTTCAAAAGTATATATAGCAATTTGGATATTATATTTCACTAGGAAAAAAATTATTTTTGGCTATATTACTAATGGCTATGGTTAAAAATCATGGTATGTAGGTAACTATTATTAACCATGATTAAATAAAATTGATATAAAAAAAGCTTTTCCACCATGAAAATTATTTGCCACAGCTAAAAGTTATGGCAAATATTTTAGTAACCCTCGTAAACATCACAACCAACAACCATTACGTGCATGTAGTCAATGACTATAGTTTGCTACAGCCATTTATTATTAACCATGGCAGCTAGTCATGGTTAAATATTACTCTTTTGTATTGTGTATTTATTATATATATTAACATATTACTCAACATTTAATTTTAATTTCTTCACTTATTAAAAGAAAACGGTTAGAAAATAATTTAGTTGTGATTTAATGTGCAAAATACTAAAATATATTATGAATAATATAGTTATTCAAGGCATAAGGGGCAATTTGTCCAACCAGGAGAGTAAGTGTTATATTTATTTGTTTAAAAGAATAAATATTACATCAAAAATAATTCAGAGGGCAAAGTATATTTAACCTTTTTTTAACAATAATAGCTCAAACCGAACATTAATTCCAAAATGGAGAAAAAATAATATAATTACACTGGATAAGAATTGTTATAGCACTGGTTATCCTTCCTCTACTCTTTAATAATAAATAAAAAGGATAGACATAAACAGCATTTTATCGAAGAACACCTCGAACAATACTCAGTCGCCTTTAGAAACTAAAGAGTTAATCTAAAAATTTTTAGAGAAAATCCTAGAGGAAAGAGAGGAGATTTCATTCGAAGATTGCTTCTGAAGTTGTGGTTTCAAGTGTGAGATTCACTAGCCTTTTATAGGCTTCAGCAGCATAAACGCATTAAAAATCAGAGTAAAATATGAAATCAAAAAATAATAATCAGCAAAAATCGCCAATTCAAAGAATCTTTCCTTTTAATTCAGATAAATTTAAGATTTTGTTGCAAAAAGATATATATTCGCTGGGACATTCGCCCTAACGGGTGCGGGGAACCTGGCTGGGTTGGTACGGACTGCGACGGCGACGGCGAAGGCGAAGTGCATGTGGGGCAAGCTCATGTTCACTCTTAATGATCTTATGGTTGCAATTAGCATAGTGGGAGAGCATAGAATTAGATTCATAAGATATCAGTTGAGCATCATCCTAGTAAGATTTATAATATGAATACCTTTACGCCTTGCAGAGATATAAGGTGATATTTTAGGATTCCATTTTCTAATACCATAGCCAAAATGAACTCCTACCTATCTTCTTGCCATTCCCCCCCCCCCCCCCGCCCCAACCCTCGACCCCTTTTTCAGAAAAAAAAAAGAAAAAGAAATAAAGAGACGAGGAATCTTGAATTTAAATAAAATATTGTTCCAATGGAACCTTGTCTTCTACTATAGATTGGACTTAGATAGACAAACAAGTCATTAGTCTTTTCAATTGGTTACTATTTTGATTCCCAAATCAAATGGCTAATTTAATAATTGGAAAGAATAAAGTAAAATAGTGTGAATACAAATTTAAAACAATTAATAAAGGCAAGACCGACCAAAAATAAAAAATCAAGAGCAAACAAACCCTGCTACAGTTATGGGCAAGTTGGACACTAAGTCAAGGACTGTCCTGCTAAACAAGCCAAGAATGGATAGACAACTGTCAACATAGTTGTGGGGGTTTCTAGCTGTGCTACCACCATAAAAGAAACTGAAGGGTATGTTTCTATACAACCTGAACTCCTGAATGTTTATGAACATTTGACTGATTGATTAACGCTGGAGCAAATGTGCACATTTGTTCTCATAAATCAATTTTTGTGTCTTATCACGCTTCAATGGAAAGATAGTAAGCATGGGCAACTCCAGTACAACTGAAGTAATTGGGATACGAAGCATAAACTTGAAGTTTCCTTCAGGGCAACTTCTGTCTCTGAAAAGAGTGCACCATATGCCTACTGTTGGAGAAACATTATTAGCGATTCTTTAATAGTTAGTAAAGTTTGGGAATTTACCTTTAAATTTAATAAAGTTGTAATTCAGTAATTTGGTATTTTTTTTTTTTTTTGTAAAGGCTATTTATTTAATGAGTTGTTTGTAATGCATGTTAAAAGCAATTAAATTGTTGTTTCAGATTATGTTGTTTTGCATATTGAGTCTTCAAATTTGTGGGATAGTAGGCTAGGTCATTTAAATTAGGTTCACTCAAATGAATGATGATTCTCGATTTAATACCTAGTTATGATATTGAAGGAGCACATAAATGTCAAATTTGTGTAGAAGCTAAACAAGACAGGAAACCTTATCAATTGATACAAAAGGAATTTAGAAGTACTTGATTTAGTTCACACTGACATATGAGATTCAATAGGATTTTAACTAGGGACCATAAAAGATAATTTATCACCTTTATAGATGATTGCAGTAGATAATGTTATGTCTATCTCATAAGAAACAAAGATGAAGCATTAGATAAATTCATTTTGTTTAAAAATGAAGTAAAAACCCAAACTGGTAAGAAATTTAAACAATGAAGTTTTGGTAGGGGTGGAGAATATGAGTCAAGTGCATCTAGTGAATATTGTAGAAACTTTGGCATGAATCATGAAGAAAAACCTCCATATTAATACCTTTGTTTAAAGGAATAGTAGAACAAAAATAGAACCTTTAAAGACATAATCAACAGTCTTTTATTAAATTTTGGGTTGCCTTAGTATTTATGGAAAGAGGCTTTGAATACAGTTTGTCATATTTTGAATAGAGACCCTCTGAAGAATAATGCCAGTACTTTATTAGAATAATAGAAAGAAATAAAATCGAGCTTCAAATACTTTTGGGTGTAGGGGTGCCTAGCAAAAGTTCTGGTCCCAGAACATAAGAGAAAGAAATTAGGCCCTAAAACTATTAATGCAGTATTCTTGGGCTCTGTGGAAACAAGTTATGCTTTGAGATCTCTAATTATTAAATCAAAAATTCCAAGTATAGAGGCCAACGGAATAGTCAAATTTCATAATGCAACTTTCTTGGAAGATGTATTTCTTAGAATACGTCATAGTGTGTCCTCAGATGATTCACTTGCCTCCGCTTTTATTCTTAAGCATGTGGAAAAAATAACAAATGTGGGGGTTAATCCTGGTAATTCTAAATGACTCATGAGGAGTTAGATGGACCTAGAACGAATACAAGAGCCAGAACGAGTTAGGTTGGCTCATATTCAACTAAACTCTGAATGAATTTGTATTTAAGTGAATTTAGGGATAATTACACTCCCAACCCCTGAGATTTGGTGTAATATATATAGACTCCCTATGGATTAAAAAATTGTATTTGATTCCTCTAAGGTTTGTTTTCGTCAAACAAATAGGTCTCTTCATTAGTCAAAATTAACTGAATTTATTGATATTAACAAAAATGTACTAAATAAAAATGGATATTTACCCTCGATTAACTTATTACTGACTTTTTGCAGGTCAAATTATTTATTTTTACTAAACTACCCTTATAATGGTAAGATATTGAAAGGAAAAAACAAGTGGATCGGCCCAGGAACACGCTAGCAGAAGCAATAGGCGAGAAACATAATTTTAAAAATTAAACGGTCATACCAAGAAGTGTACCCTTAGTGTTTCGAGGCGTTCAATGTAGTATGAAAAATAAACTACAACAGCATAATTCATGCAAGGCTATGGTTGAGAAAATAAAAGAGAAGCACGAATTAAAACTAAAATCGAAATTACCTCTTGTAATTTCAAGCTTCTAGTCGGCTACTCGCATTGAATTCATTCACCCAAGATTCAAATGTAGGAATCCTCCAAAATAATCCATAGCTCACCAAAACAAACAAGGCATTGATCCCTTTGCTAGAAGGGATCAAAGCTAAAATCTCACCTAGTGAGACTGGGAAGGGGCCAAAAGTTGAAGAGGAGAAGAGAGGAGCGTGTGTTCTCTACACCACTCACTATGTGTTCTGTATATAGTGTAATAATTATTTTCTACATAATTATTCACACTACATGTATATATATATATATATATATATATACACCTTGTATAAATGAGTAGGAATGTGTCTAGATACATTCAACTCACCTATAATGTAACATTTCCATCTATTCCAAATATACGATTTTAATTATGACCAAGTATGCACTTTCCAAAAATACAATTTCTTGGCCAACTCTTCATCCATAAAATTGCTAGTGGGCCTTAATTAGTGGGCCGATTATATAAAATAAATTCAAGTCCCAATGAATTTTTAAATAAATTCAATTTAATAAAATCCAATTAATTAAGCCCAATGGGCATTTAATTCAATTAAATACCCAAGCCCAAAATTGTCTCTTATTAATTAATAAATCCAATTCAATGGATCCCCATGTGTGAGTAATCCTGTGATGCTCCCCGACGCTAATACCATTTTATGTTAAGTTCATTTTCACGTTTAATTAAAACCATTTACATAGGCAACAGAAATCGAAATATTATCCGTTATAGCACATAATTTTCCAACACGACTCGCAGGAGTGTCATCTCATTCACAATCTTTATACATCTCTCTGTCACACATATACCAAAACTGAGTTATTATCAATTCACAAGTCATCCTCTCTATATTAATATCTTAATGACATTCTCAAAATTCAAGGCTTCTCATTTTATTTGACTTGTGAGTGGAACACCATATACTGGCCTGACCTAATTCAGAATGAACAACGTGGACCCATTCTTCAAGCGTGATGACAATCCAAGGTCTACACCTGAAAAATATTTCAGAGGGGTGAGCCTGCGACTCAATAAGTAAACAACCAACCCCAACTATATATAAAATTTTATCTTTGTTTTAACAATACAATGATAAGCAACAAATAACACATACCACCACTTAGAATCCATTATATCTCATTTTATTAACGATGCAACCACGCCACCAATTAGATCCCATCACATCTCGTTTGATTAACAATGCAATCATTTCACGACAATACAATCAATCAACCTCTTCTCTTTCTAGTATTCTTACAAAATGAGATTGAGCAACAGATAACACTTACCACTAATTAGATTCCATCACTTCTTATTTGAATAACGATGCAAGTATCTCACACCAATACAATCAATCAACTCTCCCCTTGCTAATATACTTACAAGAATGGTGATATAGGGTCTTACTCCAACTCATCCTCACTGTTCATCACATTATATTTAAGTGAATCCCCTTTGAGTGCCATACAGGCTAGGTTGCCACACAGGCTAGAGTTGCACACAAGCTATACCATGAAGGCTGGATTTGCCACACGAGCTATGCCACGAAAGCTAGATTTTCCACACAAGCTATGCCACGAAGGCTAGATTTACCATACAGGCTAGTTCTGATTATCAAAGGGGTATCCACCTAGTCATTATATTTAGTTCTCATCACTCCCTCATTTCTCCATATCACCATTCTTATAAGCAACTAGTCAAGTAAGACCACACACCATCACATCTCTTCAATCACATTCATATGGTCACAACAATACACACTCGGAGCATGAAAAGTACACTTTACATCATACTTCCATGACATCAGCATTCAAAGTACAACATTTAATCAATCATACCATCTTGCTTTCACAAACAATCATTCAACTGAAACTATCCATCAAATATACCTTCTTCCCAATTATCAGCCCCACAATCATATGTTTACATAAAGGAAAATGGAGCACATATTAGATGACGTTAATTGGTACGTACCTTGCTTCCCACATAATCATTCATCTCAACTATTCATCAAGTCATCCAACACATATACATTCTTATAATTATTAGCAAATCAAATCATAGATTTTCATGAAGGCAATATCAAGATAAATAGCAGATATAGATGACGACACTCGTTTACTTACCTTATCTATCTATCCTTGATTGTCTTATTTCGTTGTGTGCGTTTTTCTCCATTTGATCCAGCTCCAAATAATAGTTCAAATCTATTCATTTTAATATCCATACTTTCAGAATTTAAGAATAAAATACAATACTTAATCACTATTTTTCATTAGCCTTTTCTAAACAATTTTGACAGCAACTTTGTATCACTTTATAAATTCATCCCAAACCGAAATATAGCTGCTACAGGCTTAATGTTCACGACTTTAAAATTTGGATATCTACGTAGTGAGTTATTTAAGTTTTAGTACAGCCTGATCGGACTGGAACATATTTGGACTCACTACTTTAGAATTCTCTCAAACATCATAGACTCTTCCAAAAATTGTCATATTTTCATAATATAATATCCTATGTCTCCAGTTTCTTTTTATAAAATAATCATGCAAATTGAACCATTAAAATTCAAGTTACATGATTTTAAGTAAATCCTGTCAGATTTCCCGCAAAAGCAGAGCAACAGAATGTTTTATATTTTTAAGATAATATAATTAGGAGTATAATTATCATATTTTAAAATTGATACAACGGTGTAATATGATCAAAACTTTGTAAAAAAGTGTTGTAATATTTTGAATGATAATTATATGATCCTTTATTATTTAAAATTTTGCAAATTGAACCATTAAAATTAATATAATGCATTATATGATCCTTTATTATTTAAAAATTGATTAAGAAAAAATAATTCTTCCAATATTATCAAGTTTGTAATGATGATTGTAATAATATAAGGTCGTATATATTCTATTCTTCATTCTATATTTGCGATGCAAATTTATTTTATATAATTATATTTATCATTAAGTATTTTTTGTCATAATACAATATAAATTTAATATTCAAATTATAATTTATTTAAGATATATATTTTTTCTCTTTTTTAATAAAGAAATACGGTTTTCAGAGGATCAATAAATACTAAAACCTAATCAACTATAATATATATAATTTAAAATATATTCAATATAATATTATATATTAATATATTGAATGTTTTAATACATATTCAACAAATACTAAAACTTAATCAGTTAATTCTTTGTCCTTGTTGAATACTTCGAAATGATTCTTTTTGTTTATTTTCATGTATCTCTTTGGATAAATTTATTTTAAAATATTATCTGAGTACTTAGTTAAAGTTATTAAATATATATAATAGGGTTAATGTAATTTACCCCCCTGTATTAATGAAAATGAGCAATTTACCTGCTATGTTATCAGAAATAGTGCAATTTACCCCCCTGACGTGTTTCGTGAAACACAAAGCGCCCTTTTTTTTTTTAATTCAATTCAAAATAACATTTATGTTCTTATTTAATAACCCTTGGATGTTGATCAATCTAGGATCTAGATTTAATTAATAAATCAACGGTGTTAAATTTTATCTATTTCAAATTAATGGTTTAAATTTAAATTAATAAAATTAAAATTATATATTATATACACTTATATTTGAATATATATATATATATATATAGAGAGAGAGAGAGAGAGAGAGAGAGGAGAGAAAGCGCGGATCTAGGCACAACGAATTTGGTTGCGAAGGGAGGGGGGATCTGGGCACTGGAAAGGGGTGGTGATGGGAGAGGAGGAAAGGGGAGGGGGCGGGGCTGATCTGGGCTGAGAAGGGGAGGGGGGGGCTGATCTGGCTGAGGAAGGGGGGCGGCGGGGGAGGAAAAAGGGGAAGGGGGGAAGGAGGAGGATTATGCGGCAAAGTTGCAAGGGGCGGGCAGCAACAGAGGCACGAGTGGAGGGCTGCGGCGCTCCGACGATAGGAAGAGGAAGAAGAAAGCGAATATATATAATATATATATATATATATATATATATATATACACACACTAGCCATTGTGGCATGCCGTTCTTGCGTACATATAATTGAATAAATATTTTTTTATATTTTAAAATATATTAGAAATAATATTATAAATAAATATATATATATACATATAAATCAATACATTACATTAGAAAAAAGAAAGAAAAGAAAACAAAGAAAATAATTAATGTAAATTTTGAAAAGTTAAATAAGTTAGTTATTCTATTGGTTGAAGGACATTTTTGGCTTTATAAAAAATTGGTGTTGCGGTGTAAGTAACCATCATTTGTGAGTGTGAAAGGCCTTTTCTTTTTTATACTAGTCGTTGTGGTACACCCTTCTTGCGTGCACATAATAAATAATTTTTATATTTTAAAATATATTATTAATAAAAGTAAAAATACATATCAATACATGATATTGAAAAGAAAAGAAAAAAATTAATTTATTAGTTAATGTATAATTTAAAAAGTGGAATGAGTTAGTTATCTTATTAGTTTAAGGGCATTTTTAACTTTATTAAAAATTGGTGCGGCGGTGTGACTAACCGCCATTTGTGAGTATGGAGCCCCTTTCCTTTTTATATTAGTATAGATAGTATAGATATATATACATATTTACTTTTATATAACTAATATATAATAATATATTAAATATTATTTTTTATAAATATATATTAATATATTAAATTAAATATATATATATATAAAATAATATTTTATTGGTTAAAAATTATGTCCAGATGCGCTTGGACTGCGTGTAGTGCACTGCCAGACCTAGGGGGTATTTTGCTTTAATTTTAATAACATAGGGGGATACATAGCTGTTTTATTTTTCACAGGGGGGTAAATTGCACATTTCGCTTAACACAGGGGGGTAAATTGCATTTTTTCCTATATTAATATAATAGACGTTGTGAAATTTTAAATAAATACTTTATATGAAAATAACTTAATTTAAAAAAAAATACTAATACAATTATTGAGCAAAGAATTTAATATGATTTCAACAATTTATTCCGCTTATTTATGTTTTACATTTATAACTCAAGACATTTACTTTTGGTTGATTTGAATAGAATGTTTTGCAATTTTTCCTCTAAAATAAAATATTAATAATGCAAACAAAGTATTATTAATGATTGTGAATTTTTTAAATATATATACATATATACATATTGATTTAAATTGAAATGTAACTACTTTTACATACTTAATATGAATTAATATCAATTACAAACTTAAAATAAATACGAAAAAAAAATTTCCTTTAAGTATGTCTAATATTAATTTTAGTCTGGTAACCATGTACATATTATTTTAAATCCAACAACTTAAAAATTGATTAAAAAAGGTCCTCTGATGGACGATTTTTCTTTTTATGATCGAAAATATTACGTGGTATGCCAGCTGGATATATTTTGGTGATTTTTGAAGGTTATGTGGCAATTGAGATGAAGTGACAAATATGTTGGATATATTTTGAATTAAATTATCATTTATAAAAACTAAAACTATTATTTTTTTTTTAAAAAAAAGTAACCGCCCCCACCCACTCCCTATCCCCCCCCCCCCCGCAACCTCTGCAGGCGTTGCTCAAAGGTGGAGGGCGACGACTTCGCCCTCTTCTGCGGTGGGAGACGCTGTTGCCCAGAGGTACGGGGGATGACTGTCCAATTAAATAATATAATTTTAATGAACTTGATTATACGTAATTAGAAAATCTTAAACCAAAATAAATTTTTTTATGAAAAATTAAATAATTATTCAAATTAATTAATAAAATATAAAGTTTAACTTAATTAATATTTATTCATATAAATATTTAATTTGAAAATTAAATTTATTATATTGTTTTTTGTATTGAAATTATAATTTAAAATTACAAAATTTATATATTTTTCTAGAATTCTTATATCATAATAATATCCAGTCAGCATTAATGGCTATATGTCCTTACACATGGTTGTACACGTGTATAAGTGACCGGATGAGACACCCCCTCCGTAATCACATTCAATTACCCTCACAACTCACAATTATCTCAATAAAATAATTGACAAAGTCGATATCTGACGAGCACCTCAAGCAAATTACATACTTCACTAGAGTTTTTTAGCTATCACAAAATATAAGACACTAACTTAGTCACAATTTCATGTTCTTATGTCCATCTATCTAGAGCTCTCGAATTAACATGGCGCCGCTGACCCACCTATACGGCTGACACTGGCTTATGATCTATCTCCTGAAAAGAAAAATATCGACAAATTTATGAGTTGTCAACTCAGTAAGCATAGCCTTTCGATCTATATATATATACACAAGCAACATATCAAGTATAAAGCAATGATACCAACATAACCGATAGTTATCATACATTACCAATAGATAAGGATACTACATAGCTACAAGCAAAGATCAAACCAAGACATAATAGTGATGTTTTAGTCTGTTTCCTTAGGACCCTGCTTAATCTAACTGGAGCGTATCACTCAATGAGATTTGCCGGCTCTCACCATCATCATCTCAATTACAATCCTCCTTCTTCTATTATTTTTTTTTTCTCTATACCACACAACACACAGCTCGTGTGTATCTCATCCTCACCACTGATACCACACAGCACACAGCTCGTGTGTATTTCATCATCTCCGCTGATACCACACAGCACACAGCTCGTATGTATCCCATCATCTCTATTGATCAATGACAGCACACAGCTCGTCATTAATTATATCATCTAAGCCATTGAGTATGACTCCAGTTAGGTAAGCCATCATTTCGTTCTAATTCAACATCAACATCATTAACTTTCTTATTCAATTCCATGTAATAATTATTTTCTCGTCAGTCACTTTCATTTCAATTTTCGTCCACTATCATATTAACAACCACACAATCATTCAATCAACTTTCGTGTAGCACAATCACAATTAAACATATAATAGTAATCCCACATATATAAAGATAATCTTAATCACCATCAACATCCATGAACAAGTATGTATACAATCCATATTTTATCCATATAAATATATACATAAATCCAACATTCAACATATGACACTCATATAGGCATATATATATACTCTAACAACAACCAACATCCACCATCAATTATATGTATAAACAATCTATATATACATAAATTCAACAAGCAATACTTATATTCACACACACACACACACATATATATATATAAACCAATTAGCTATACTTACCTCACTTTTCCCAACTATTTAAATAGTCGAATGATGTATACAATCCTGAACGTTGTTCTCGTGTCCTAAAATGAGGTATAAAACGTACTGTCAATGAATCAATAACATTGTAGTTTCTTCATAAAGCATTTACCACATTTGTACACTTCTCACTAATTTCTGAATATCTCATTCTATATAATTTTTCGGATCTTTATTATGTTTTCTTCTACATAAAGTACACTCAATTATCTTTTCGTCAGTATATATCTTGATTTATTAAAATCAGTGTTTATATTTTAGAAATTACCCTTACAGCCCTGAATCTACAATCTTCACAGAATGAGCACTACTCACTAAGTATATCATAACTTTATTTACAATCACTAACATGCAAAACTGTTTTAGTATGATAAAGTGAACATACTAATCTTTCCAATGATGTATGATTTGTACTTTTAACCATAAAGGTTAACTTTATAAAAATCTGTCATTTTTATGAGATTGCTTTTCCTTAACAGCATCTTTGTCTCAGTTTATAAAATTTCCTCAGACAAACATACAATTGATAAAGATTCAATTTTTACACAAAATATTCTCATGAGTCTCTGATTGTATTTACAACAAGAATTATACAAACTGGATGTCTATATAATTAGTTATTCAAGTTTTAATACCACCTGGTCCATTTAGACAGCAACATATTCAAACCTTATATTATTTTAAAATTCTCTAAAAACTCACATACTCTTCCAAAAATTACCATATTTTCAGAATATAACCTCCTATGTATCTAATTTCAATTTACAAAAAAATCATTCGAATTTAACCAGTAAAACTCAACTTACAAGGTTTCAAATACACCCTGTCAGATTATCCGCAGAAACAGAGCAACAGAATATTTCCTCCGTTTAACCATTCAAACGACCGGTTTGGTTTCTTCTCAAAACTAGGAAGTTTTACTAAACATATCAAAGTTTCTCCAGATTCAAAAATCACCAGATTTGGACCAGTATAACCCTTTAAAATCGCGATTTACAGAGGCTAATACGAAACAGAGTCAATTCTGGTACTTCTCTTTCACTTTAATTGGGTATTTTGTTCCATTTTGACTAACATGCAGCTCCTATACGAATTTAACCATGAAGGATCAGCAAAACTAACCAAATCTTCTATAAAAATTCCAAGCTTGAAGATGATGAAGATGATGAAGAGCAACACCACCTCCTTCTCTTTTTTCCTCTCTTTCTCTTCCCCTTCTCTTCTTTTCTTTCTCTCCTCTTCTTCTCTTTTCTTTTCTTTTCTTCCTCTTTTCCTCTCTTTCTCCCGTCAAGTGTGTGTGTGTATGTTGTATGTGTAAGTGTGTGTAAGTGATTGTTTGTACAGTGGAAGAAGGAAGGTGAGATACTAGGTGGCAACACCACAACTCTCTCTTTTGTTTTTCTTTTTATTTATTCTTTTTAATAATTACCCATACATCCTACCTAATTTCTTAATTAATATAATTTGATCCAAAATATTATACGGAACTCCAATTTACTCCGTTCAAATTTTAATATAATCAAAAATAAATATAGAATTTATGTACTAATTAACTAAATTTCGTAAATTTTTACCAATTAATTTCATAATTATGTATTAAAAGTTTGTGGATGTTACACCGGAAGTTCAACAACTTACGTGCCACGTAGACAATTTTCAGCAAGTTTGCAAAATCTCATCGGAATATTCCCTACAAAAGCCTAAAACGGGCTAAATTTCATCAAAATTTTGAAACTTAAAGGACTTTTAAAAATATGGGCATAATTACAGGATTAAATTAATATTGAGTATATTTAACGGACTAAAAGAATAATTTTCCCAATAAATGCTCAATAAAAAGTGTTTAATAAATTAAAAGAATCCTATAAAGATGTTAAACAAATGTTAGTGTAAGTACCAAGTTATTGGAAGAATGATCTTATTGATTTCTTAGTTTGAGAGGAATTTATGTAGATTGGACTTAAATTATTATATGTGATATATATGACCCAAATTTGGGTCCAGTACATACTTTAAGGAGGCCCACAAACGTTGACAGGGAGAGGTCCAAGATTCCCAACAACGTGAACAAAGAAAAAGGCCCCAAATCATCCGCCAGTCGAATCCAAAAGTACGACCCAGTGGATGTCAGCCCATTACAGGCAGTCCAAATAAGCCACCACCTCAGATGATCTATCCTACCAGGAAGACACGAGTCAGGGAGGCTCCCTCAGTTGCCCAAACTCCTATGAGAAAAAGGACTCCTAACGCATCAAGAAGCTTCCTAAGAGCCCTTAAGGAGAAAGACTCTTTTCCCCAGGGGAACTCGCATTATAAGCACATCTATGGAAGATAAGGTTAGGTGGAAGCCTATCCCAACCACCTACATCCGTTCACCTCAAAACTCGGAGACCATGCAGACTCCCACCCGAGGGAGACACCTCCTTTATATATACAGGTTTTTGGTCCCAAGCAGGGGGGAACGTTCTCCTCTCTCTCTAATGCTCCGCTCTTATAATCAATAATTTGCATTCTATTTGCACTCTAAATATGATTTACATCACGGATTTAATTATCCTATTACGATTCCTTATCTCAATTCAAATTTTTCAATTATTTTCTCTTTAAATCGATACTAACTTGAGCGTCGGAGTGCTAATCCGTTGTTTTGCAGGTTCCATCTCTTAAACTCTTCTTTCTCGTGGCCCAGGCTTGGATCATAAGTCCAAGCTCATTGGACCCGTGCTACTTTTGCACATATCAATATGAATTAAAAAAATGTTTTTAATAAAACTTTTAGAACAAGAGTTAGGATGGATAAAAGAGAGATCTATTTTTGTATTAATTAAAAGTATTATTTAATATATTTATCTAACATTTTTAAGTAAACTTGAACATAATATATTTTATTAATATAATTGATCTTTGAGATTAGTGATCGAGGCGTATTCTAGGAGAAAAAGCGGATATTATACTTTTGGATAATGGGTAGTTCAAAATTATTATTATCTTATAGATATAGTCTATCAAATTATTTAATGTATAAAAATATTAAATACTAATTAAGTAATTAAAACATGCATACAACGAGCGGAAAATTACTAAAATCTAATAATTGCATATTTAGAAAGGAAGTAAAAAAATTACAAAAGCAGTTTTTATATATCATGTAAGCATTAATGAAAATTGCTAGAAAGTGAAGCCCAAATAAATATGGATAAATGATCTAATATGAAATATCTATGTGGACTTCAGTTCTTCTAACTTGGATTGATGCATACATTTGTGTTCTTTCCAAAGAAAATCATTTGCACAAGAAAATATCGTCAAGGGGGGAACTTCTTCATAATTATGTAATTATTTTAATAAATAATTAGAAACTAAAGTCAATCTCAATAATATATTTCATATATAAATTGTAAATCACAAAGCTTAATTTTTGTTATACAGATTAATGAGAACAAAGAAATATGAAAAATTGAGTGCATGAACTAAATAACAAATGCATAAAAGTTTAACTTTAATACCAATTCATTTAATTGGGAAATTAAAATTATGTTTCTACCTTTAATAACACATACCTTCTTGGTCTTGTGAAAAGGTATCAACAGAAAACCAAGTTCGTGGGCCAGAAGCATCAACATGATGTAAATTACTCTGTGAAATATTTTTTTTTTGACAAATAGTTTATAAATTAAAAGAATGCTTCTATCATTAATGTTTATGAAAAGCAACTTAACCTTTTCTTAATTACAAACTATATAAAAGAGAGTAAATGATAGAATTTAAGAACGAACAAGAATAATACTACACAACTAAATTGTAAAATTAAATTCTGAAAGTGAATGATTACAAAATTTGCAACTGCAACATAAAGATAATTTACAATTACAATTGATGATCAAAATAATCTTTCAAACTCTATATGCAAAAAAATGAGGTATGATAAAAATGAATTGAGTATGATCTTCAATTTCATGACCTTACTAAGCCTTTGCTTGCGTATTTCAATTTCTTCCTCTAGATACAGGGGATAAAGTGAACAACTTGGGGTCTAACAGGCCTAGGAAAGAGATCGAGGTGGTTGACAAAGAGACTGGATGATTACGGCTTGTATTTGTTCCCGTTATCAGGTTTTTATTTGGTGAACATATTGTTATTATGGTTTTGGTTAGGTCGCATCCCAAGAATAGGGCCTAGAGAAGGGGTCTTACTTTTGGGGTGTGACACTCTTGAAGTAGATGCGTTAAATCTATGAACCGTATCAGAAAAGTCTCTCTAATTCATTCTCAGTTATGGAATGGCTAACGGAGTTTTGATGTATTATACCGTAACCTCTAGGTGGATCCTATTTGTTTTAAATGTCAGGATTATCTTACGTAAAGAATCTAAATAAAAAAAACTCACCCTTTATCCTGAACAATGTGTCGCAGTCAGTAACCGATCGTGGCCTTGTGTAGCACCCCCTATGGTACTACACCTACTTACCACTAATTAGTATACCATTTCCTTAATTACAACCCTTTCTATAAGAATTTCCATTTAACCTGTAAAATAAATTATATTTTATCAATATAATATATATATATATATATATATATATATATATATATATATATATCCAAGAGATAATAAATAGCAAAAATTTATAGTTACTTCCCCACAAATGTACATAATCTAAGAAGAAGATAATAAACGTCCCACTGTACAAAAATTTAAATGCAAACCCAACGAACACTAGGATGTTTAATATACGTAGCTTGAAACTCCCAACTTCTGATGTTACGATTGACCCACCTATTCAAAATAACAACACGACT
Source organism: Sesamum angolense (assembly GCA_034509725.1). NCBI lineage: Eukaryota > Viridiplantae > Streptophyta > Magnoliopsida > Lamiales > Pedaliaceae > Sesamum > Sesamum angolense. The sequence continues at coordinate 9,734,639 of JACGWL010000014.1, read as the reverse complement.
CAAAATCTGATGGGACTAATCAATGCGTCCTATCACCTGAAAAGTACCTGGCAAGGAATGAGCTGCCTACTCAATAAGTATAGTCATTTGGTCTACACACACACACACACACACACACATATATATATATATATATATATATATATGTATATGTATATACGCAAGCAACAAGTCAAGTATAATGTAATAATAACATCACAACCAATATTCGTCATACACTATCATCAAATGTAAGAAATAATACATAGTTACAATCAAACATAAACCCAAGACATAATAGTGGCATTTTAGTTTGGTTTTTTAGGCCGTACTTAACCAAATTGGAGTGCATCACTAGATGAGCTTCACCGGCTATCACCATCTTCATCATCCCAATCACAATACTTCTTGTTCTACTTTTTACTTTTCTCTTCTTTTTCTTTTTTTCCTCCTTGATATCACACAACACACAGCTCGTGTTATATCCTATCCTCACTGATATCACATAACATAGCTCGTATGGTATCCATCATCTTCATTTATCAATCAAACACACAGCTCGTCATTGATGACATTATTCTAAGCCATTGCAGTATGCTCATTAGTTCGGTAAGCCATAGTTTTATTTTAATTTTGAGCGTCAACATCATTAACTTTATTATTCATTTCATGTAATATTATTTTTTTTCGTCAATTACTTTCCTATTTGATTCCATTCCACAATCAATTATACAACCACATAATCATTCATCCAATATCCGTGTAACACAATCACAATTAAGCACATAATAGCAATTTCACTAATATAAAGGTAATCCTAATAACAGTCAATATCCACGATCAAGTATATAAATAATCCAGATATATATCCACACACACACACACATATATATATAATATATATATATATATATCCAAACGATTCAATTAGCTATACTTACCTAAAATCTCAAACGATTCATTTAGCACGAAAAGCTGCTCAACCCTCCACTTTATTCTCACGTCCTATAGTAAATTATAATATGTACAACCAATACCTCGTACATATCGTAATTTCTAAATAAGATATTATATAATATTTGTATATTCCCACCAATCTTTTTATATATATTTATTTCAAAATTCAACTCTCCGTTCCATTTTCTTTTAAATAATTAAACTTTCTATGCTTTTCAGGTATATATTTAATTTATCGACTAACTTATACGAATTTATTTTCTCAAACCCCTCCTATCTTTATAACTATCGTTCTTAATAATATTTCTATCTTAAATTATTATAAAAATCTCATATTTCCTTAAATATAATTTTCTAATATTTCTATTAATTTCTATCAATTCCTCACTATTATATAATATAATTATATAATTAAGTATTTCATCAATAGGCCCAATGAAATTGAGTAAATTAACTATAGTAATGATTAAATCCAACAAATTTAGTAATTTAACTAACCAACTATAACATTCTTAAGTCAAGTGTGATATTTAATTGGCAAAGCTGCATTTTACCCCCCTGTATTTTAGAAATAGGCTAAACCCCCCCTGTATTTTGTAAAACTCAGCAAAAAATACCCATTTCGTTAGTAATTAACGGAAGGTGCATTACACGTGCCCCTTGTGCGTTTTGGGGTGTTTTTTAGCTGCTGTTGGTCTTAGTTTTTGATTATTTTAACTAAAATACCCTTATGGTATTTATATATTTCATATGTACATTTTTACTTTTTTGTATGATTTTTTCTGCATTGTCATCTATATAAGAAACAAAATAGTTTTTTAAAATTTATTTACTTAAAAGTATAAAAAGAATTTATACAATTTTTTTAAATTTTATAATTTTCTTAAAAATATTAAAACAATTATATATACATTTCCTCTTAAACAATTCATTTTTCAAATTTTGAAATATTTAACTAATATAAATATTAATAATTATAAAAATAATATAATATTAATAATTTAAATTATTATTTAGTTTAAATTATTTAAATAAATCATACTTAACTAATAAAAATTTAAATTATTAATATTATATTATCTTTATAATTATTAAAACTGAAAATTTTAAATTATTATTTAATTAAAATATTTAAATAAATCATACTTAAATTTAAAATAATTTTTATAATTATTAAAACTAAAATTTAAAACTTTCTTTTAATATATTTAAAAACATTTCGATGAATTACTTTTATAATTAATATGATCTTTTAGTTATTTTAAAATTCAAATTTTAAAATTTTATTTAAATTATCCTTAATTAATTATATATTTAAATTAATTTAAATATAATTTAAGTTATTCTTAATTATTTAAAATTTATTCTTAATTAATTAAAATATTAATATAATTAAATTAATTTAGAATTATTAAAAAATTGGGGGCCACAACGACGACCACGGCCCCCGCACAACAGGGCAATGACGTCGTCGCTGCCCATACCGTCGTCTCCCTTCGTCATTATCTGGGCGGCGTTGCATCTGTCGGGGACGGCGGAGTCGGGGGTGGCGGGTGGGGGTGGGGGGTGGAGTAGTTAGTTTTTTTTTTACTTTTATATATATATGTATATAATAATAATTTTAAATTATTTATATATAATATAAATTAAATAATTTGTTCAATACAAACATTTAATTTTTTTAAATCTAACGATTGAGATTAATTGATTAGATGTAATGGTCATTATTTGATCAAAGAGATCCAACGGTTACTAAAAAAGAAATAATATATATTAAATAAGGGTATAATGGTTATTTTATAAAAAAGTTAACGTCGTTAGTTATATTTAATGAAAATTGGCGATTGAGCTAAATTTAAAAAGCACCGAGGGGTTTTTAGCCTATCTTTAAAACAAAAGAGGGTTTTTAGTGGACTTTTTAAAACACGGCCGGCGGTGGGGGTGGGTGGGTTATGCATTTTAGCCTATTTAATTCAACACCAATTTAAATAGTCAAACTCATAAAATTTTCTAGTTAAATAGTAGATCGATCAATATAAACTATAGTTAGTAAATGGAATAATCAAATAATATAATTATATAAATTAATAATAATTAAAATCAAAATTAACATATCTCTATATTTCTTTCCCAAATTATGAATTTTTGTGTGTGGATATGCGTGCTCTTGCCTACATTGCTTGGGTGGGGGGGGGGGGGGGGGGGGGGGGGGTTTAAGGTGGTGGAGTTGGCAGCCGCTTGCCAATTCCTCCCCTATTTATATTAATATATAGTCTTTTTCAAAATTTCTCATTACGTCCTATCTAATTTTTTAACTAATATAATTTGCTCCCAAATGTTAATGAGTTCTAATTTACTTGGTTTAAATTTTAATATATGCTGCTTTCACTCTATAATTTATTTATAATTAAATCTAAATATTCTCAGTAATTAAATTAGTCTCTCCATAGTATATAAAATCCTATGGACGTTACAATTCTCCTCTCTTAATAAAAATTTCATCCTCATATGCTCATCATACTTAATGGAATAAATAGGGATATTTTATCTCTCATATGCTCATCAATCTCCCAAGTCGCCTCTATCGGAGAATACCTTCAGGAAAACCTTATCACCTATTTCATATTCCATCTTCCTTCAATGTTTATTAGCGTACATTTCCTATTGATTTTGGATTGTTTTCAAATACTTCTTCACTATCTATATCTTTTCCACCTTTTCTTGCACCAATTCAGGACCTTCCAATTGTCGTAATTATTGGTGTTTTAAAGCACTAATACTGTATAGTGAAATAACTATCACTATCAATCCTAGAACCGATTATGTTGAATCATTGAGAAATACAATAAACATAAATGCGGAAGCGTACCTGAATCATAATTGTAGGGAACTCAATAGAATCACGTCTATAGCCTTCCAGATCAATACGGTTTCACACAGTATCATTTAGTTTCTTTTCTCTCTGAATTCTCACTGATAATGGAATGTCAGGAGATATAGTAAATTAACATATCAAAATACTGTGTGATCCGGGGATCATGACACATATATATAATAGTAGGTGTTTCAGTTTCAACCCATCACTAAAGTTGAATTACCATTAGTCTCTACACATTAAAGGTCCACATCCTGTCGTATACATTAAAACCCAAATTACTAAATCTTATTTGATCTCTTTATTGGGCCTAAACTTCGACAGTCCATAATCCATAATTATTTTAGATATAAGCCCAACTTTGGATTAAGGATCCAACATTATTGGATTAAAAGATCCAACAATCTGCCACATGGGCTCTATGTACAAACTTTATAATTATGTATTATTTTGAGCTCAACTTTATTGTCATACCTTAATGTATCTATAAACCAGTCCGGTTCATCAATCATATAAAAAATGAGGATCAAAGCGGCCTTTGTTATACCTATCGTAACTCGACCTATCAATGGTCACAACATTTATACAACTGAATGGCATGGATCATGATGTGGATGCTTAGCATGGAAATTTCATGCACTGTGATCTAAAACACGCTTATTTCCAACTTGTCCTCCTTAAACTTTAGTGAGATCAAATCATAATAGAATTAGAGTGCAAAAATAAAATTGTATGGCCCGTTTCTGCAGAAAATGACTTTTTAATAACCATAAGTTGTATGACAAAATGTCTTTAACATGAGCATTAAAAAAAAAATTACAAACTCCCACATAAACTGTATATCTTGAGGAACTTAAGCATCTTGAGGTGATATGACACCTGTACGAGCAGTATGCTGATGAAACTTTTTGGGTGGAATCCATTAGTAAGCGGATCCACAATCTTGGAGTTTGTCCCAATATACTCTATAGCCCTATGCAACAAGACGTACTTTATACGTCTCCACATTGCCTTTCGAGTCCCTTTTGGTTTTAAATATCCATTTGCAACCAATGAACTTCGTACCTTCTAGCAACTGGACAAGTTCTCAAACGTCATTGTCATTCATGGACTTAATCTCTTCATTCATTGCATCAATCCACTTTTGAGACTTAGACATTCCATGGTTTGATGAAAGTTGATAAGATCATCTCCCATCATTCCAATGTCAACTTCATATTCTTGGAGAAATATAATGTAATCATCCTGCTATGCACTTCTCCTCTCTCTAGTGGAACTTATTAGTAGCAAAGGTTCTGGAGGTGTTGGAGTTTGTTCTTTTGTAACAATTCCTTGAAATGGAGTTTCTATGACATTGTCTTGATCTATTGCACAATTAATACTGTTTGGAATGAAATCCTTAACAATATCAATAATAGCCGTGGAAATATTAACATATTCCTCTTCGAAAACTATGTCCTTAATCATATCTCCCCCCGCAAACTCAACATTCTCAAAGAACCTAGCATTTATTGACTCGAAATCAATTTAGTTGTGGAACTGTAAAGCTTGTACCTCCTAATATTGCATTTGCGAGTGTATCTTTTTTGAAATTAGGTTTGTCAAGAGTGTACCAATTTCAGCTTTCTCATTCTTGACAAACCTCTTTTCAATATCAACAAGAAAATCTTTAGCTTTAGTCAATGTTTCAGACACTACTGAATACTTAAAAACATAATTAAAAAATTCAAAATAATGGTATAACAATCCTCAAGATATCAAGTACTCCATTACTATTCTATCTTTGAACAAAATATTAACTAATAAGTGATATCTTATTGCAGTGATTAAACATTAATGATAATAACATGTTAAACAACAAACCTTCCTTGAGCCGATTTATTATTCACATGCAAAACCGAATAATCATTACGTGTCTGCCACCATACATGCACTTAAATCCCGTTATATGTGGACTTTTCTTTGGGCTGATTGACATTAACAAAATTTACATACGCACTCCCTTTTATATTTTAAAATGAATGAATTTCAACAAGAGAGCTCGCTTGGGCGATATGTTGTTTTAATTAATTCACATCAAAATATATACATAACAATTTCAAATTTTGAATTTAATAATTGCACGGCAAAAATTGCTTCCTTTTTTTTTTCTTTTGATATGGTTGACCTTTGACCGTTGATCGGTCAATGGTCAACAGTGAAATATTGACCCCCAGATCGGGGTCTGGATCCAGGTTAGCCTACCCATTTGGAGAAATAGAAAAATGCAGAGACAAATCTGCGATTTCATAGAAAAAGGGGAAAAATTTCATAGATTCGATTGTGTCCGCCGCCCCCCGCTACTTCGCTGTCATGGCCTCGCTGATAGTTTCCGCTTTTCACCCCTCCTTTTCCCTTTTTTTATTAAGAAGAAGGTTAGGGGCATCACTTATGGCCGTTGTCGTCGTCGTCGTCGGGGGCGGTCGGACATTTGTCGTTGTGATCGCCGGTGCAGTCATTATCTTCAACAATTTTATCCATCTCCTTTGTCTCAAATTCAATTCATTTTGCGTCAAAATATATTCAAACTCTTGTGATTAGTGAAAATTTGAGATTTTTCTCCATACAAATAATGTCTCCAAATCTTTAAGGCATGCACAATTGTGACCAACTCCAAATGATGCATGGGATAATTTAACTCATGAATCCGTAGCTGGCGAGATGCATAAGCAATTACCTTTCCGTTTTGCATCAATACACAACCCAAACCCTGCTTAAAAGCATCTGTATATACTACATACCCACTGCTATCAAATGGCAAAATCAAAATTGGAGTTGAGGTCAATCTGTCCTTCAACTCATCTAAGGTTTGTTGGCATTGTTTACTCCACTGAAGTACTACTTCTTTCCTCAGTAACTTTGTCAAAGGACCGGCAATTATGGAGTAACCCTCGATGAATCTCCATAATACCCTGCTAATCCCAAAAAACTTCTGACTTATGTCGCATTCATCGGTACTCTACATTCCATAATAGCTTTCACTTTTGAAGGGTCGGGTGTAACCTTATCACCAGATATCATGCCCAAGGAAAACCACCTGATTGACCTAATTTAGCATACAGTTCTTTCTCTTTCAAGATATGTAATACTATCCTCAAATGTTGTTCATGCTCCTCCCTACTCCCTCGAATACACCAAAATATAATCTATAAAAACAATAACAAACTGATCCAGGTACTTTTGGAATGTACGATTCATCAACGCCATAAACGTTGTTGGTGTATTTGTTAACCCAAATGGCATAAACAAGAACTCATAGTGACTATATAACGAGTGTGGAAAGCTGTTTTTGGTACGTCTTTCTTTGCTATCCTCAACTGCCAATACCCAGACCTCAAATTGATCTTTGAAAATATTGTAACCCCTTTAATCGGTCTAGTAAGTCGTCAATCCTTGGCAAAGGATATTTATTCTTCACTTTCACTTTATTTAATTGGTGGTAATCGACACACAATCTTATACTACCATCTTTCTTCTTCACAAATAGCACTAGTGCTCCCCACGGTGAAGTACTCGGTCTGATAAACCATTTCTCCAATAATTCTTCTATTTGCTTCTTAAGCTCTTGCAATTCTACTGGGCTATTCTATACGGTGCAATAGAAATTGGGGCAACTCCTGGAAATGTTTCTATAGTAAAGACAACTTTCCTATGTGGTGGCAAACCCGGTAAGTCAGGGAACATTTGAGTAAAGTCTCTCACTACAGGGATCTCCTTCAATGTGGGATTAACCTTCTCGGCAGCTATCACATGAACCAAATATGCCTCACATCCTTCTAGCATTAATCGTCTTGCATCTATGGCTGATATTATACAAACTGGCACTACCTATTGCTCCCCATGAATACTACTTTTGACTTGCCGGAAGATTCAATCATCACGTCCCTTTTATAATACTCAACCATTGCTCTATGTTGTGCTAGCCAATCCATCTCCAAAATTACATCAGACTCTTTTAGATCCATCACTACGAGATCCACATGTAAATTTACATCTCAGTCCTTACTAAGTTCTCCTTCCTAACACAATTCACTACCGCACTTCCTCCACAGATAGATAAACCATCAAATTATATCCTAAAGGACTATTTTCACCCGGTATTTTAGATACAAGTTCTTATGATATATATGAATGGGTAGAGCCATGATCGATCAAAATGTAAGCCTCAACATCAAATAACAAGATCGTACATGATATCACGTCATTCGATGCTGGAGTTTCCTCTCTAGGCATGTTATATATTCTTACTGGGGTTTGTCCCTAGGTAACTTATGCTCCGGAACCCCTCATACTCCTACCAATAGTGTGGTCACCATCTTTGTTACTAATGCCTCTACCCCCGCCTCTGCTCTGTCAGCTCCTCGATCAGTACTCCCAATACTGCTTTGACTTTGGGTCTCTCTGGACGCACCTCCATCTTAACTCTTAGTCTGATTAGGATAATCCATATATATGTGTCCTCTACCTTCGCAGTTATAACAAATTCTATGTATAGCATCTAGTCCCCAACATTGTCCCAAATGTCGCCTCCAACAAGTAGAACAACTTGGAGTGAAAGTTGGCCCCCTTGTTGTAACTCTGTCCAGCTCCCCTACCTGATCCAATAGAAGGCAAAGTAAACGAATTGCGCTTGATTGAACCTCTATTGAAGCCTATTGGTCCACTGAACCTCGGCCCACTACTTTCCCGAAAAGTAGGATCACCTCACCCTATTGATCGGCATTCTTGACTCCCCTACTGTGTGTGTTAACTTTCTCTTTGCTTAACATTTCTTCTTGTCTTTGGTTACCGCCTCTTTCATTCGAACAATAGACTCAACCAGAGTTTTGAAATTCATAATTCTAACTACTAGACCCCGTTTTTTTTTAATCTCGGGTCGTATCCCCTGCTCAAAATGGTAACAGTGATCCTCCTGTGTTACTACTACTTTCAGTGCGTACTCGACGAGTGCAGCAAAACGAGGTTCATATTATGCCACCATCTGATCATCCCCTTGCACTAAGTTTATAAATTTCATCCTCTTCTGTCTCGGTACATCTTAAATCTATATTTATCATCAAATTCCTACTTAAATTCGACCCAGGTTATCTCTTTTGACTCATATGCCCTCTTTACGGACCTCCACCAAATCAAGGCATTCCCCACGAACAAAGAAACAACATACTTAAGTCGATTCTCTGGATTACAATTCACTAAGTTCAATACGTCTTCGAATTTTTTCCACCATCTCTCAGTAATCTCTGGATCTAAGGTACTCTCAAATTTTGTAGCTCCCAATTTCCTGATTATTTCATAATTACGACCAATTGTAGGAACTGCTGGGGCTGGAACTGGAGCGGGTACATGGGCTTGTGCAAGAAATTGTGCTTGAGCTTGTTTTTGGGCTGAGAGGGCCATCTGAAGAATCTGTGCAAATTCTTGTGGTAACCCTACCGCTGGAGCACCACCGGGAGGAATTAGAGGATTAACACCGAAACCCTCTCGAACTATGTCCAACCCACCTGCACTCGTAGGTGCAATCGAACCCTCTGTAGAATCACCCGACTCTTCCCTACCAACTATTGGGTCAGCACGTGCACCTTGAGAACTACATTAGACAATTCAGTCATTAGAGACACCTCATAGTCAATCTATCACCCTAGAAAAGTAGACCTGCTCCAATACCACACAATGTAGAACCCCCTATGGTACTAAATCCAATTACCACTAATTAGTATACCATTTCCTTAATTACCACCCCTTTCTATAAGAAATTTCCATTTAACCCGTAAAACAAATTTTATTTTATCAATATATATATATATATATCTCAAGAGATAATAGATATCGCAAAAGTTTATATTTACTTTCCCATAAAATACACAATATAAGAAGGAGATAACAAATTTCCAATTGTACAAAAAATTAAATGCAAACCCAATGAACACTAGAATGTTTAATATACGTTGCCGAAAACTACTAACTTCTGATGCACGGTTGACCTACCCATTCAAAATGACAGGATAGTTCAAAATTCGATGGGACTAGTCAGTGCGTCCTATCGCCTAAAAGGTATGTGGCAAGGAATGAACTATCTACTTAATAAATATAGCCATTTGGTCTATACATATAGGGGTGTAAACAAGTTGAGCTCGACCCGAGATCGACCATTTTTGGTTGGCTCGAGCTCGAGCCCAAGCCCAAGCCAGTCACAGTTGAGAGAAGATCTGAGACTGAGATTAAAGATTAGATAGTTAGATAGAGAGAGAGAGAGAGAGAGAGAGTGAGCAAAAAAACCCATTGTCATACCAAATCATTTCATAGCAAATCAGTTCATAGCACCAAATTATTTTCATACCAAATTAGTTAATAACCATTTTCATTTCTTGAAGCACCAAACCAACACAGAAAACCCAAAAAGGCTGGAACAATAATACAAATATTAAAGATCCATTTTCTGCTCAAAGGCGCCGCCCACATACGCAAGCCGACGATGAGACCAAGACTATGAGATGTAATGGCAAATCTATTCCAGCTTCTTGCTTGGCTGACGCAACAACAATTGACTTCCTCGTTGCCGATAGTAGATGGATTGGGGCTTTCAATCGTTGGTTTGGTGCTAGGGTTTTGCCTTTCAGGATTTAGATCTGAGAATTTGGGAGAAAGAAAAAAAAAACAAAGTGGGAATAAATGAGAAGAGTGGGAAACCCATCAGACTCTAATCGGGAAGAAATCCTTCAATTGGCACCTGGCGACAATGGAGCTCCGGCTCGGCAACCCAACTACACCACTTGAGAAAGAGAAAGAGAAAGAGTTGTGAGAAAGAGAGAATGTAGCGTTAGTGAGAAAGAAAGAGAAAAGAAGAGAAAGAGGAGGATGCATATTATTTTAATAAAATTAGTTTGTTGTATATTCTTTTATAAAATTTTATTGTTATAAATGAATAATATTAAATATTATTATATTAACTCTAAAAAATATTAAATATATGGTACAATATTTTAATTAATTGTTATAAATATAAGTTACTAATTAGTTTAATAGTAATATAATTCGTAAAAGTTTAGATAAAATATATACATTAAATTATCAAAATATTAAATATATAGTATATATATTTTATTTATTGGTATGGGTAGTAATATTAGTAAAATATACAAAAGAATAAAATAAAATTCATACTGAATAATTTAATATTGTAGAATAGTATCCATTATCGGGAATAATACAATTGAAATACATAAAAGTATTTTATAGTTAAGATCGATATAAGTTCACAATTTGCAATAAATTTGTATATTCAGAAATGTTAGTATTACATTTATGTAACTATCATACTAAATTGTTGAATAGCATGGGTTAATTGAGCCATCAAAATTCAGATCAAACTGTTAGATATGATCAAACTTACAGAAAAATACACTTGGTAAAGTTTTAGACTTATTGGGTATACGAATGTCGAGACATCGTACTGGAAACATAAGAGTAATCATTCAAGACGGTGTATCGTCGAATCAGGTCATGTGATTTTAAATCATACCGTCTGATATGATCTAATGGACACAAACTTATATATATATATATATATATATATATATATATATATATATATATATTAAAATTTGATATGAATTGAGTGGCTGGATTTTAAGATATCGTAATTATTAATTAACCTTTTTATCTCATTATATTTTAATATATAATAAAATAACAATAAAATAATAAAAATTGTTCAACCATCATTATTATTATTATTATCATTATTTTTAGATTATTTCATAAGAATTACTAAATTTCAACATAAATTTATACATAATAAAATAGATTGCATAATGCATACTATGCTATCTCCTAAACTCTTCTTTCCCATGGCCCCGTTTGGATCATAAGTCCAAGCTAGTTGGACCCGTGCTACTATGAGCTAGCTCATATGCTCATATGCTCCCCTACTCCTATTATTCCCGGATCTTCTAGCTTATATGCTCCCCTGATATAAAGTTACGGGAATAATAGGCAGGGGAGCATATGAGCTAGAAGATCTTAAAGGACGCCCCTACCTCGCCCATGGAATATACACAACTTAAAAAAACTATTATGTATAGAGAGGGACGCCCTCTTCATCACTTGAGTCCCCCTAGAGAACACCCCCTGAATAACTTCTAGAGGGCAGCCCTCTCCTAAAGCTCTAATCCTCCTGAAGGACGCTTTCTAAAATCCTCGGTCAATATCGAGTTTTCTCAAGATAGAGGACCCCTAGTTGACAGATGAATGAGAGGCCTCCCTCTCCCCCTCGTTGAGGGATGACCCTTCTCCTTTGCATCCCCCCACCTCACTCTCCTCACCAGTATCGCCTATCTCCACCCTTTCATCCCTGTCACCCATCTTTGCTCCCTCATCCCCCACATCTTCCTCGTCTAATAGGCGACACGCGGGCGCCGCCGCCTGCCTTAAACTCAGTCTCCGACCCCCGCGGGAGAGAATGAGATTGAAACCCATGTTCCGAGAAGTGCCTCCGAAGGATCCTGATCTGGATGGACTTCTTTAATAAAACAGATGGATTCATCCGACGAAGCTATGGAGGAGGCCATGGCGAAGAAAAGAGAAAGAAAAGGTTCTTAAAAAAGAACAGAGGAATGGCAAGAATACTTACAATGATGAAGATGCAGCTCCAGTTCGTCAAGAAGTTGGAAAGGAAAATGGAGAGAAGAACTTATTTTGATTAAAAATGTGGGAAAATTTGTGGTCCACGTTCATCCACATAACCATCCCCAATTGGATGGTTACATCCCACGTCACACGCCAGAAAAGGAAGAAGGGGGGCAGTTACCGTAGCCACCCTAGCACCAGCAATCATGATGACTAGGTGTAGACCTAGCCATCACCTAATCACTGATAAAGCAGCCAGGTGCGAAGACCTAGCTTTTTTAAAAAAGAGAAAAAAACAAAGGCGGGAAAAGACGTAGTAAGAGAAGAAGGACGCCCTGAACCTCTACGTCCGGGAGCTATCCTCTCAGGGGAAACTAGAACTCCTACTCTAAGAAGGATGGGGACACCCCTCTTCTTTAGAGTGGGGGGAACTGAATAATAAGTATATGGCCCAAGAAATTTGCGCGCAATATATTTAGCGTGCAAGCTGTCCACATCGGCCACCACATAGGATTATCCATCCTACTTAGAAAACACGGGTCAGAGAGGTCCCTTCAGTACCACAAACTCCTGGAAGAAGAAGGACTCCTATTGCATCAAGGAGAGTTGTAAGAGTCCTCGGAGAGGAGTCCCCTTCCAAGTGGGAACTTGCACTACAAGCACATTTACAAAGGGTAAGAGCCCGCAAGCACCTTATCTTAACCATTTCTATCAACTCACCTGGAATTCAGGGAACGTGCAGCAGACCCCTACCCAAGGGGGACGCCCCCTCTATATATATAGGTTTTGTCCCAGGCAGGAAGACTCCCCTCTCTCTCAAAATTTTCTACTCTCATAATTGACATCATGCGTTCCCTTTGCACTCTGAATACGATTTATCTCACAAATTTAATTATTCTATTACGATTCTCCATCTCGATTCAATTTCTTTCAATTGTTTTCTCCTTAAATTGGTACTAACTTGAGTGTCAGATTGCTTACCCATTATTTTGCAGGTTCCATCTCCTAAGCTCTCTTTCCGTAGCCCGGTCCGGATCATAAATCTATCTTACATTAAATTTTTACATCAAATTCCACCAAGTTATCATTACAATATCTACATATAGATTTATGTACCCAAATCCGTTGGTACATTTTTTAACTCTAGGTCTACTCCACTGGTATTGCAGGTATAATCATCCCCTATATTGATTTTATTGACTCATCCTTACTTACTACTGAATCAGCATGTGCCTCATAACAAATGATCCTTCATTTCACTAGTCGCATCGCAGAGTCCATATTATACCCTAGAAACGTAGACCCGCTCTGATACTACCCAAATGTGGCACCCCCTCCGTAATCACATTCAATTACCTTAACAACCTTATATTTATCCCAGTAAGATAATCTCATTGTTCATCAACATTTATATAAACCTCAAATGAATAAAATACTACATCAAATTTTTGGTATAACATTATTGTATATAGGTAGCTAGAGCTTCCAACTTAATATGGCACTATTGACCTACCTATACGGCTGACAACTGGCTCATGATCTATCTCCTGAAAAAAAAAAAACATCGCAAATTTTATGAGTTGCCAACTTAGTAAGTATTAGATGATTAACCTATATATATATATATATATATATATATATATTATAAAACTTATAGGCATGTATAATACCAGACCAATTACATTCAATACAATCAATCAGTATTCATTTTCTAATCATAAAGCTGCAGTTTCAACAATACCAATCAATTGGTGCTTGTAACCCAATTTCATGAAATCTAGAAATCATAGTACCAATAATCATGCAAAAATCAATATAAAAATCAAACACCATCCAACATGACTCACACATCAGTATAATAATTTTATTAATCACTAATTATTTTCTTTGGGCCCTACTTAGCCTAACTGGATCATATTCAATGGTTTGACTGTCCCTTATCATCTCAATCAATATCATATATCTGTCGGCACGTGATACCCATCATATGTGATATCCCCACACCACCCCAGTGTGTAGCCGTTAGCACAGGATATCCTCCAGTACCCGAGATACCTCGATACCCTTCCCGCCATTGGTACCTAGCTGTATAATCATCATTTTCATATCACATATCACATCATTAGGAGCACGCAACTCGTCATCAATCATGTCACATCATCGTAAACCATTAAATATGTCCCTCATCAGGTAAGCCATTTTCTTGTCTCAATAAATCATCTATGTTATGTTAGTTCCATGATTCGAATTCGTTCGATCTGCACATTGACAACTTCATAACTTAACTCCAGTCAATCATCGGATAGAAACGTGCCAACATTATTGTAGACAAAACATATAACAATTATTTCATGAGACAACCATATAATCCAATTAAGTACATGACAATTTCTGATCAAGTTCATAGATAGACAAGTAGATACATATATATATATATATATAGATCCAATTAACCATACTTGCCTCACTTTTCCCCAACTATGTAAATAGTAGAAAGATGTGTACAATCCTGAACATTGTTCTCGTGTCCTATAATGAATTATAAAACGTAAGATCAATGAATCATATTTCATACCCTTCTCACTAATTTCTAAATATCAATTTCTAACATCCAGATCCTTATTCGTTTTCTTCTACATAAAGAAGACTCTTTTTTCTTTCCATCAGTATATGTATTGATATATTTAAAACCATTGTTTATATTTACGAAGTAACCCTTACAGTCCCTGAATTTTAATCTTCACAGAATGAGCATTACTTACTAACTATATCATAACTTCAATTACAATCATTAACTTAAAAAACTGTTTTAGTGTAATAAACTAGACATCGTAAGCTTTCTATTGTGTATGATTTGTATCTTAAATCATAGTAATTAATTTTATTAGAATCTTTCTTTGTCATCTACTTGCTTCTCTTAATAGAAACTGTCTCCAATTATAAATTTTACTCAGAGCAAACTAAGTTGATAAAGGTGCCATTTTTACATAAAGTATGCTCAGGTGTCTATAGTTTCATTTACAGCAAGAAGCATGATAATTGGATATATACAACCTGGTTACTTTAGACTGTGACATATTCAATCTATTATTTTAAATTCTATAAAAAATCATACACCCTTCCAAAAATTGGACAATCATATTTTTAGAATATAATTTAATATGTGTCTAGTTTCATTTTACGAGAGAATCATGCAATTTGAACCAGTATAACTCCAGTTATAAGGTTTTAAATAGACTTTGTCGGATTTCCCACAAAAAAACGGAGCAATAGATTGCTATCTTAGTTTTACCCATTATAACAATAGATTCAGCTCTTGCTTAAAACTAGAAAGTTTTATAAGATATCCTAAGTTTTCATAGAAGCAAGAATCACTAAATTTGGACCGATATATGATAAGAAAATCAAGATATACAGAGGCTGTTAGAAAACAGAATCCTTCTGGAGCCTCCTTTCTACCTTAATCGGTTTATTTTCTTCAATTTCTATTCCTACCAAGATTCTACACGAAATTAATCAAGAAAACTGAACCAAAAACTCACCAATTCTTTTATGGAAATGTTCAAACTTGTAGGTGATGAAGAACAACACCAACACTTTCTCTCTTCTCTTCCCTTTTCTCCTCCTTGTTTCTTTCTCTTCCCTTTTCTCCTCTTCCTATCTTCTCTTCCCTTCTCTTCTTTCTCTTCTCCTTTCTTATATTTCTTCCCTTCTCTCTTTTTTTTTATCCTGCACGCCTCTCTCCTTTGTTCTCTTTCCTCTCTCTCTCTTTTTTTTTTTTTTTTCTTTTGTTCTTCCTATCCTCTCACCACCGCCTCTCCCTTTCTTATGTTTTCTTCTCCTTTAAGATAATACAAATATATATTAAAATATAACATAAACTTTAAATGTGTCATATTAAATAATTATTTTATAAAAAATATTATAATTTACTAAGTTGTTGATTAAACTTGTTTCTGTATAAAAATTAAATGTATAGATAAAAGTACCATAATTTATTATTATCCAAAATAAAATGTACAATATTGATTAATAAATATATGGTCAATTTTGAGTATAAAATTGATAATGTATTGAATATTAAATTAAATATATAAATATTTATTTATTTATTGTATTTTTATTTTATAAATTTTAATATAACGAATTAATTTAATTCAGTATATTTTGTTCCTAAATATATTGTATTGAAAAAATAAATTTTATTTACTATAATTTATATAAATAATATAGTTCCAAAATATATTGAACACAAAAATTAAATTAAGTAATAGTATTTTAAAAAATAAAATCGTGTATTTTGATTTTAAAAACTTATACATATTATTTAATAATCTTAAAATTTGATATTTTTATATTAAAATATGTATAGTAATCTAATTTGATGTACTAAATTTTTTTATGGAAAATCTCACTTTTGGTTCCACTAGATAAGGCCATTCTTACTTTTGATCCTGAGCTTTATGGGCTCAGCACCTTTGGTCGCAAAACCCTATTTTTTTTAACAGAGTTAGTCATGTGCCGTTATTAGTCAACACGTGACAAGTCAAGTGCCGTTAAAAAACTGTTAGCTTCTGGAAAAAAAGGCGCTAAAAAATATTTTTTTTACTATTTAATATGTAAATAACCCACAAACACTATATTGTATCTTGAGAGCAATAGGCCAAATTATTTAAAATAATTTTTATACTTTATATAAATTATATTAGAATTAGTAATAAATAATTTATTTATTAAAAATATATATTAATTATTAAATTAATTGTTTTAAATTATTCCTTCTTCCCATCCGTACCGTCATGCCCACCCTCAATTCCTGTCTGTGCCCTCGCTCCCACTGCCCGATTGCGGCCTACGACCTTGCTGCACTTGCGATAATGTTTTTAGAATTTTTTTTAGCCTTTATCTTTCCTGTAACTTAATAATTATGGCGGTGGGGTTGGGGAAGAAGGGATAATTTTTTCGAAAAGTATAATTTAATATTTACAATATCTTTTAATAATTAAATTATATTTTACTAATTATATTATGATTTATTTAAGTACATATATTATTTTTAATTATAATATATTATTTTTATTTAATATAGAGGTTAAATAATCTTTTATTTTAATAATTTCTAATAATTTATACAACTTCTATAATTTTTTATTTTAAATTATAATCTGGTGATTAATTTTATTAATAGATAATTATATTTACACTCTCTCACTTATTTCCCTTTTACACAAATTACCTTTTATTTTCAAAAGTTACAGAAACCACCATTGAGTCATTGCCAGTTTTTAAAAACAAAATACCCCTATTGATCTAGTCAAACTTTAATTTATTTTTTTAATAACAGAAATGCCCTCAGGGGTGTTTTGTAATTATCAAAAGATAGAGAGGGTGTCAAACTAATGTTTATGGGAATGAACAATACGATCCTATATATATTTTTATTATTTAACTAACTTTTATAAAATATTCTAAGTGTAGGGGTAATTTAGGCAAATAAAAAAAAGGAAAGAAACCTATATAGCTCTTTGTCTTGCTTTTCCTTCTTGCGCAGTCCTCTTTTTTTTCTATCTTTCTTCAGTTGAAACCTCCTCATCTTTTTCATCAATTTCAATTGATGCCTTGCCTTTCTTACTAATAAGTGCATTTTTGGTCCATCATCCTGTATTGTTTTAGTTGATGTCTTCGTTTTATATTTTCTTTAGTTTTTTTATAGGTGTTGTTTCTATTGAATTCCGTCTACTATGACATTATGTCATTGATGACTTTTTGCCTTTTTGTTAATTGCCATGAGAAATCGAAACTTTGTAAAAGTGCTGTAATATTTTGACTATTGTTGTCCATGTAATAATTAATATAATACATTAGATTATCCTTTATTTATTTAAAAATTTATTCAAAAAAAAATAGTTCTTCCAAGATTATCAGTTTTATAATGATGATTATAATAATAAAATATATTCTATTCTTTATTCTATTTTTGTGATGCAAATTTATTTTATATACTTATATTTATCATTAAGTATCTTTTGTCATAATACAATATAAATTCAATATTCAAGTTTTAATTTAGTAAAGGTATATACATTTTTCTCTTTTTTAATAAAGAAATACAGTTTTCAGAGAATCAATAAATACTAAAACTTTTGTCAGCTATAATATGAATTATGCTCCTATTAATTCTTTGTCCTTCTTGAATACTTCAAAAGGATTCTTCTTCCTGTATCTCTTTGGACAAAATTATTTCAAATTGTTTTATCTAATCTTAGTACTTAGTTAAAGTTATTGAATATATATTAATATAATAGATGTTGCAAAATTTTAAATAAATAATTTATATGAAAATAACATAATATTAAAAAATGACTAATACATTGACTGAGCAAAGAATTTAATATGATTTCAATAATTTATCCACTTATTTATGTTTTACATTTATAACTCAAGATATTTACTTTTGGATTGATTTGGATAGAATCTTTTGTAATTTTTCCTCTTACTTTAAATAAAAAAATAATAAAATATTAATAATGTAAACAAAGCATTAATTTTCTTTTGAGAGGCAAACAAACCATTAATAATGATTATGAATTTCTTTAAAAAATTATATATTTATTTAAATTGAACCGTACTGGATTTGCATACTTAATATAAATTGATATATATCAATTACAAACTTTATGTAAATACTCAATTAAAAATTTTAAATAGATTTAAAAAATCCTATAAAGATGTTAAACAAATATTAGTGTAAGTACCAAGTTATTGTATGAATGATCATATTGATTTCATAGTTTGACAGGAATTTATATACATTGTTGGACTTAAATTATTATATAAATTAATGTAAAATTTTTAGGACAAGAGTTAGGATGGATGAAAGAGAGACTTGTTTTTATAATAATTAAAAGTATATTTAACATATTTATCTAACATTTTTAAGTAAATTTGAACATAATAATTTTTTATATTAATATCATTGTTCTTTGAGATTAGCGATCGAGGCATATTCTAGGAGAGAAAAAGGGGCATCATACCTTTGGATAATAGGTAGTTCAAAGCTTATTAGTATCTTTATAGATATAGTCTATCAAATTATTTAATGTATAAAAATATTAAATACTAATTAACTAATTAAATAATGCATACAACGAGTGGGAAATTATTAAAAAAAATAATTGCATATTTATAAAGGAAGTAAAAAAATTCAAAAATAAGTTTTCATATATCATATAAGCATTAATGAGATTTCCAAAAAGTGAAGCCCAAATAAATATTAATAAATGATCTAATATGAAATACCTTTGTGTTCTTTCGAAAGAAAATCATAGAAAATATTGTCCTGGTGGGAACTTTTTCATGATTGTGTTATCAACTGAGAATAACTATTTTAAATAAATAATTTAGAAACTAAAGAAAATGTCAATAATATATTTCATATATAATAGTGAATCACATTACCTAATTTTTGTTATACAGATCAATGAGAACAAAGAATATCAAAAATTGATTGCATGAACTAAATAAACAAATACATAAAATGTTAACTTTAATTGTAATTCAATGTTAATAATAAATAATTGCCAATATCTTTACTAATTGGAGCAATATAAATATTTTTGGAAGAGGAAAAGAAAAAATAAAAGGAAACAAGTATCAATTTAGAAACAAAATTCAAATGACATAAATATACATAAATTGTACGAACTAGTTTATTGTATGAGATATTCAACTATCTTACTATTAGTCAATTAGTGTCAATTTATAAAGTATTTCTTTATTATTTATTTTATCATCAGGAAAATTATATATATATATATATATATGTGTGTGTGTGTGTGTGAAAAACTTCAAATCCTTAGTGTATTAGGTTTTGTGGGAGGTGAGTTGCTGGTTCAATACCTTGGGGTACCGCTTCTAGCCTCAAAACATACATTTGTTGATTGTGCCCCATTGATTCAAAAAATTGAGGCTAGAATTGTTGTTGGAATCATCTCCAACTATCGTTTGCGGGCAGAGCGCAATTAATCAAGTC
The DNA here is from genome assembly GCA_034509725.1 of Sesamum angolense. Classification (NCBI taxonomy): domain Eukaryota; kingdom Viridiplantae; phylum Streptophyta; class Magnoliopsida; order Lamiales; family Pedaliaceae; genus Sesamum; species Sesamum angolense. The sequence goes on along the minus strand of JACGWL010000014.1, from coordinate 9,714,132 downwards.
GGTGTTCTCATCTCTTCACCTATATTGGGCTTCAGTCTTCATTCTTCCAAAGGGCGTGGTTAGGGAGATTGAAAAAAGGCTTCGAGAGTTTTTATGGAAAGGATCCTCCAACTCAGGGTGTTATAAGGTTGCTTGGGAGCAAGTATGTTTACCTATCTCACATGGGGGCCTTGGAATAAAAAGAGTGTATTTCATGAATCAGGCCTTAATGGCGAAACATCTCTAGCATCTCGTGATGAAGAAAGTAGGCTCTACATGGTTAGCATGGATTCAACAAAATAGATTGATGCAACAAACTATTTGGAGTTTTCATGGATTCGATGGTTCATGGGGTTGGAAAAAAGTGCTCAAACTTCACAATGGGTTTCTCATCGGTGTGAAAATGAAAGTTGGGAATGGTGAATCTTTTCGTCTTTGGCTGGATCCTTGGCACCCAGATGGTCCTTTGATTCACAAGGTTCCCCGTGGTCTAAGGATTATTGGTTTATTGGTTGATTCATGGCTTAATTCTATTGTTCATCAAGGGTTGAGGATTTGGTCTTCATCTAGGAATAAGGATATCCAAATATTATTGCTTGACTTCCTCCCATTCATTTGTTACGATAGGTGACCTGGAAGCCAATTAGATTGGCATACATGTAATCTAATCCTAGAAACAACTTGATCTTTATGTTATATTATCGAGTGAATAAGATGAGTATTTCACCATTGGCATATAATTTGTTGTGCTCGTCATGCATATTTACAATTCTTTTCAACTTCACAACAAAGCCCACAGACCAATTCAGAAACCACGCAACAGTTGGACCGCGCATTGTTTGGTGGTCATGAAATCAACTGCCTAGGGTTGGGTCTGAAATGTTCCAAGTCGAGGACCTCGAGAATGGGCATCGAGCGTCTTGTAGAGGCTTGCATTAAGAGTCGCATTCATTGGATGAGTGCGGTATTTCATCGGCGACAGACGTGGGACGTCTATGCAATCTTAATGGGCTAATTGACTAGGTGTCAAGCTAACTAAACTAATTTGCGGGAATCATCATATGGAAGCCTTGGAGGCTTGGTTGGTATGACATGAATCCCCGGCTCTGATAGTACGGGAGTAGTCCTTAGACTTGAGGAACCACGACTGTCACGTGCATACGATGACTGTATCTTGGATCTGTGTGAGAGGTGATTTTGCCACAAACACAGTCATCATAAGCCTTGTTCAGTGCAGTCAAAGTATGTAGCGAGGACGATGAGTTTCAAGAAGATGATCCTTCCCTTGTCATTACATGACAGAGGTATCTCCTATGCACTTGGAGATGTGACTACGCTCTAAGAAACTTTGGCCACAGTCATTGGTCAAGTAGGAAAAGAGGTTCCTACGTGAACAATTTGGCGTAACGCGATCTCAAGTATTTAAGCATAGACACTTGGTCCAAGATGGGACTGACACCAAATTTCATGCCCTAGACCAAGCCTGGGAGATGGTAGACGGAAGGACCGTACCCATATGAACTCGAGGCTAAAAGTTCCCACGAAAATTCACCTAGTCTCTAGTGCCATGGACCGTTGCTAGACGGCCACCCATGGTGACGGACTTTCTTGATCAAGGGTTGATCAAGAATTATTAGTTAAATTGGATTTAATTAATAATAGTGGTAGCACTTGAAGGAAGTGGATCGGCCCGAAAAGCGCGGCAGAAGCGCGAAAAATTGAAATTAACGGTAAATAAGAAATTAAATCTTAATCAAGGGGTGTACCCTTGATCTTTTTCCGGGTATTTGGTGTATCAATCACAAATCTAATCATACAATTAGGCTAATGAATCAAAGGAAAATTGAAAGCATGAATAAATCTGTTGTTACATTTCGTTTTTCTCCTCTGATCGGCAATTCGTTAGTTCTCCTCTCCGGCGTTCATCACGCAAGACTCCAACACAGGAGGTCTCTAATATCGTTGACACCACACAAAAAGATTTCTCCTTATTCTAGCAATGATTAAATCCGTGGGAAGAGGAATCGAAATTACACTATGAATTAGTGTATTTCGATCTCCTTTGTTCTTCACTTGGTTCTAAACCAAGAAGAACTTCAAGAGAGGAGGAGAAGAATGTTTTGCTGATTATTGGAGAGAGTGTGCACGAAGTTTATGTGTTAAACAACAAAAATCGGCTAGGGTTTGTGAGTAGGAGAATTGGAATGAATAGGTTGAGATATGGAAGGAGACCTAGTCTTCCAACTTCCACAACTTTCTCAACCATTTCCCAAAAGTCCTCGCCCACTTTCCACACACCTTTTGCTTTTGATCAAAAGTCAATTTCAGCCAAATTTCACGCTTCTTTTGATCTACACCAAAAGTCTAACCAATTAAATAAAGCCGGATCGATTCAATCAACTAAAGCGAAACCCATAACAAGCCCATCACCCTTTCATTAATTAAGCCCAACCAAATCCCATCTAATCCTAAGATCAATCGGACAATTTCATTTTCCTTACCCACCTTCTAATTCTTAAGGTCAATCCCTTTCTTAATTCAATCTAATTAAATTAATGCACCACTTTCGGAATTAATTTCAAATTAATTCCTTCACCTTTCGTGATTTGTGTGTGACTCTTTAGGTTCACCCTTAGCTATGCTTGGGCATGCTACCAACATAATTAATTAAATTAAATTTAATTAATTATTTCTGATTATTTCATAATCAGATATGGCCCGTTACCATGGGTGGCCGTCTAGCAACAGTCCATGGCATTAGAGACTAGGCGAATAGTGGTGTGAACATTTAGGCTCCGATTTCATACGGATACGGTCCTACTTTCAACCATCTACCGACCTTAGTCTAGGGCATGGAATTGGGCATCGGTTCTCATCCTTAACTAGGCATCTATGCTGCGTACTCGAGATGCGTTTACTCTACCAATAATTGTAGGAAATTCCTTCCCACTCGATCAATCGCTATTGCCATAAACTTGAAGAGTCTAAACCATCTCAGAGCGCATAGGATATCTCGCTGTCACAATACTGATAGGGGACAGATTCTTTCTTGGAATGCACCATCCTCGCTACATACTACGACTACACTGGATAAGGATTATGATAACCATGCCCCATGGCACAGCCACCTCTCGCCATATCAAAATACAGTCTTTGTATGCACGTGACTACCATGATTCCTCAAGTCCGATGACTAATCCCGTACTATCGGAATCAAGAATTCCAGTCGTACGACCAAGCCTTGAGAGACTTCCATATGACGATTCCCGTGAGTCAGTTCAGTCAGTCGACTACCTAGCCAACTAACCCACTAAAACTGTACAGACGACCCACGTCTTATGTCGACGAAACACAAATGCAGTACTTAGTACAAGTCTCTATAGGACTCTCGATGCCCTATCTCGAGGTCCTCGACTTGGAACGTTTCAGACCGATCCTCAAGAGTTGGTTTCATAGCAGCCAAACCTATGCGCAGCCCAACTCCATGGGTTTATCCTATCGATCTCTGGGCGTTTCGCTGTGACATTGAAATCCCATTCAATGTCAGTGGTAAAACGAAAACTGAGTGCCAACTTGATGAATTCCTACCGTATTCATCAGTCTAATATTATTTGATAAAGATTGGCGAATGACAAACAACCAATCCAACTGGCTTTTGATCACCCATTCCAACAACACTAGCCCAAGTCTCGTTGAGGGGTGAACCTAAAGAGTCACACACAACATTACTTTTTATTCATTATCAAGCATAATAGATTCTTCAATAGTTTTTACTACCTGCTTAATTTTCCAAAAATCAAATCTTCCAAAATTATAAATCAACCTAGGGTTTTTAGGAATTGTCCATTTATTTAATTGATTTAAGTTTTTTGGAAGTTAATATTCTTCTTTCTGAGCATTCTTTTACATGATTTATTTTATTATCAAATGAATACTGCATAATAAGCAGACAGATAAAATACTGCTGAATTATCCAATACAACTTCTCTGGTTGAAAAAATAATATAAAAAGGTCAGATATAACAAGGGCAATAGATATAGAATTGGCGAGTCCTGATCTCCGATGATATTTTAGAGTATAAAAAAAATAATTAAGAGTTAATTATAGAAATTTATTAATATTGTAATTAACAGATAATAATTACACTCCCGTCTCCTGAAATTGGTGTAATTATACGTAGACCCTCTTTTGAATTTGCAAATAAAAATTGATATTTGCAATTGATTGACTAATTACTAACTTATTGCAGATCAACAAATTATCCGTATAACGATGAAGATCTCCTCATACGCATTAACGCGTGAAGACGTATGAGGGTAATTTGGTAATGTTTGACTTGCAATAAGTCAGTACTAAGTCAATCACGAGCGAAACTTAACATATGGACTTACTTATCGGATAGAAGCAAACCTCAGGCGTGCTAGATGCAATTTTTCAAACCACAAAAGGTCTACGTGTAATTATACCAAACTACAATGACAATAATTAATTAAGTAACTAATAACCATACAATTATCCAATCAAGTTTCGCTATATTTATAGTTAACCAAATGAGGAACAAATCAAAATATTAAATCCTTAATTGTACGCCAATTTTTATTTGCTACAATCCATATGAACTCCAAGAGCCCATCTATTTAATTTTATATTTCTTGATTTTTCTTACTCCTCAAATTTGTTTTATTAAATATAGGGATATTTACACTCCCAATTTTTATTAGCTACAAATCCATATGAACTCCAAGACTATTTAATTTTTTCTTGCTCCTCTTGTTTTTAAATATAGAGATAATTACACTCCCCTCCCCTCCCCTAAGATTTGGGAAAATTACATGTTAATCCTCTATAGTTTTAATTAAAATTCACCAAATTGCTAATATTATATTTACCTCCAATTGACTTATACTGACTTATTACAGGTAAACTATTCACGATATGTGAGAACTGTGCACCAAATCAATAAAACACTAGGAAAGCCGCATTAGTACATGATCATTAAAATGAATAATTCCATAGATGGAAAATTGCACCATAAATTATTATACCTGATCCTCTGAATTAATTTTACCTCACTTTTGCACATTAAGAAGAAAAATATAATAATTTCTTTATAAATAGGAATAATTATATTTACACTTTTCTTTATAATTATCTTTATAATAAAATAATGGGGTGGGATGTTTTCTAAACCATAGATAGAAGGGGTATCAAAGAAATATTTATGCGGATGAATAATATATAGTATATTAATTTTTAATAAATCTAAATTATTTTATTTGTATATAAGTTCACATCTCTTAATAATTGAAATATTAAATCAACAAATAAACAAATAACTCTTTCAAATTATAATTAATTGTAATTGAGAGTAAAAATTTATTTCCAGTGTGAATGTAAAAAATAATACAAACCTAATTTATCCAATCCATTGTCTATTTAAATTAATTATAAATTATGCAATTCACAAGCTCAATATATGAAAATATTACAAAAAAATAAAAAATACATGTATGTTAATATAAAATATTACAAATTTATTATATTGAATTTTTGCATATTGTACAATATATCGTATTGCATTGTATAGAAAATGAACAAAGTTAATTAAAAGAGAGAATTATCTTAATTACATTTGAGAATATATTAATTAATTTGAACAGATGAGCCTTGATTAATATTTATTAATATATAGATATAAGAGAGAAAAAGTGACATAATATCCAAAATATAATTTATATATATATATACACACACACACATAGATAGATAACATGATCCACCTTCATATGGTCACGTCCCCTTGATTACACAAAATTAGTAGAAAGTGTCAGATTAAAAAACAAATTGCCACATGCTTTCAAAACACATCAGTAGAAAATAAAAAGGGTAATCTAATACATTTAGCTGGGAAAATGTAATATTTTAAGTAAAGCCACCAAAAAAATTTACTGGCCTTTCAAAGAGAAAATAATCATAGAACTTGCATCGTGTTTTTGGTCTAAGATTGCAAGCATCGACAGAAGAGTTGCTACCACTCAAACATTGTAAGTTAAAACAGGAGAGGTGGATGGTTTTTCTTACAATTATTCAAATACAGCAGAAAGAAGCTCTACTTATTCCTCGCAGCATCACAAATAGATTTAGAGCAATAAGAACAAAAATTTCCTCTTCCTATAACTATTGTAATTTCTTTTCTTTAAGGCTTTAACAAGGTAAAACTGTAAAAGATACATGCCATCCTCCCTATTTCAGTACATTAATGTTTTTCAACTTACCTTCATTTCTGTCAATATTAGGACCGAAAAATAATATTACTGATATAAGAATAGAGAACATGCCTGGAAGTGTCACATTTTGAACATGATAAACGATGTAATAATGTCACATTTCAAGCATGAAGCATTGAAAAAACCTTCATATGATTATGTTCCCATGATTACATAGAATAGGAATATTTGGCCACAAGCTTTCCCACAAAGAAAACAAATGACAAAAAAAAGAAAATGTAAAATATAATACATTTTAAGTAAAGTCGCCATAAATGAAAATATAATATATTTTAGGGTAAATTACAACGACCTCCCATGAAGTTTGGCATAATTATGAATACCTCCTCGTTATTTGAATAATTAGAAATACCCCTTGATATTTAAAAAAATTATGCCAATCCTTGGATGAAGACATAAAATTGTCAACTTTGTCCTTACTGTATTATTTATTTTTATTTTTTTAAAAAATTAAATCTTATAAAAAAATCAAATGGGATGAATGAATTCTTTTTTTAAAATTTCAAGACACCATCACCACAAAATGTCAAAGGATATGTACATTTTCCCTCCCCATTATCCTGTTAAAAAAATATTGAACAATTGTCATTTCAATACATCACGAATTTATAAAATTAACCAACCACACAAGCAGAGACTGTTAAAAGCTATTCCAATTCAAGCATTATGAGTTTTAACTAAGAGGAACTTTGTGTGAGGTGATAAATGACTACCAACATGTATGCAAGCCACTCTCTAGATTATTGATGGAAACTATTTGCTACGATCAAAATAAATTAACTAATAGCCATCTCAGTAAAACAACAAATTATAAACCAAGTACCTTGCAAGCAGTAATATCAGCCGTTGTGTCTTTGCCTTGCGAGCAGCAAAATAATGCACTTAATTGTCTCTACATCTTGGGCAACAACTCTGAGTTGGTGACAAAATATTTTCTTTTTCTTTTGGATATTCCTTTTTTTCTGTTTCTTTTTCATTTGTTTTCTTTACTTTTTTTTTTTTTTTTTTTGCAGATATTAACTTTCTATTTCTTTTCCTTGTTTTTGTGGATATTCTGTTTCTTTTCTCTCACTTGCTTCCTAGTTCTCTTAACCATGTCTCCCAAAGGATCTTTACAAATCTGTTGAAAAAATGGCTGAGAGAAGTCAGTGTAAGACAACAAATCATTTATAAAACCGTTGCTGTAGCAGAATTCTATGGAGCAAACAAAACTAGCAAAAACCGCAGAATTTCAATTAATTTTGCCGCTTCTGCTGTGACAAGGGAATTTCTATAGCATATTTTGCTGCACCAGAATTAGACGAATGTTATTCATTCCTTCATTCTACAAATGCAGAATTGAAGTACGGCAGCAACAAATCAATTATGCAGAAGAATTCATTTAAACATATTGAATTATGCAATTCCTCTAATTCTCTAGCAACAGAAAGCAAAATTCATTTACACAAGATAATGTTAACATTTACAAGTTCTTACTTGAATTATATTTTTTTCACTAGCCCCACTTCCTTAGGATTCTTAATTCATCAGGGACCAGCAAGACAGCGATGCCGTTTTTAGAAATGCCTCTTGGAAATTGCATTTCTCACTTAAAGGGAACGACACCATTTCTAGGGAAGACAAGTCAGGACCACTTGGCTTTAGATGCACCAGATGCACCAGATGCACCAGATGCAAACAATCCAACGGCCAGGAATATTTTCTGCAGAAAAGCATAAGCATTCAGCTACCACACTCAGCCGTCTGAAGAAGATATAGATTAGGGGGACCATTCTAGTCCTAATTATCTAGTTTTTATTTTTAAAGCATAGTGTTGCACGGAGAATCCTTAAGTACTTTGTAGGAAACCATTTAAAGATGAGGAATGATGTTTCATCAGTTTTCTTTTCCCATCCCCAAGTTTTCTTAGGCAACTTCTTTTCTCATCTCTTCTTCTTTATTGGATTCAAAGCATTAAAGCCGACTTAATTTGGCTGTGAATGGCAGAGGGTACAAGAATGAAACATATTCAAACACAAAGAAAACAACAGGTTCTGTTGATAGAAGAAACCGCTGAAAGGATACAAAGTGAAAAACGTTTCAACTCTCAATTGCAAAGTGTGTTGGCTATGCAAGCCACTATGCAGGGAGTTTTAGAAAATTTTAAGAAATCAATGCAGCATCAAAAGCATAGTGTAGTGGAGCAAATGCAGTCTTATAACAGAATTTGCAAGTATCACATCACAATGAATTTGGGAGAGAATCTAACGAGTAAAGGAAAACAATTCATACATTTCCAACAAGAATGAATGAACGACAAAATGATGCTCGCACAGTAGACATGACATAATGCATTACTATTAAAAGAAACCAATATACAACTTAAAATGTATAAAGAATTCCAAGACCGATTAATATTTCAAATTGACACATGAAATGAAATTGAAGAAAATTTATTTAAAATGTAGACAATACTTGGATGTGAATACACCGTAAAAGTGTGATACATCAATTGAAGAAGATGCTTTACCTTGATAACTTTTGACACCATAACCTCGAAATCTTGAAGCATATGTGCATTTTCCCACCTCATTATCCTGTTAAAAAAATATTAAAAATTGTCATTCAATATATTCACTTCACAAGATATTCATACATAAATAAAATTAACCAATCACAAAAGCAGAGAAAGTGATTCCATTTGTGTTTCAAAAGCTATCCCGATTCAAGCATTATGAGTTACTATGAGTAACTTTGTTTGAGGTGATAACGACTACCAACAAGTATGCATGCCACTTTCTTGATTATTGATGGAAATTATTTGCTTTGACCAAAATAAATTAACTAATAGCCATCTCACTAAAACAACAAACTAGAAACCAAGTACCTTGCATACAGAAATTTCAGCGGTTGTATCTTCGCCTGTCGAGCAGCGGGAATTGTTTTCCATGGACTGAATTGTCTCTATATCTTAAGCAACAACTCCAAGTTGACCAGTGAATATTGCTTTTTCTTTCTTGTGGATATTCCTTTTTTTTCTGTTTTTTTTTTTTCCTCTCTTTCTTCTTTCTTTTTTTTTTTTTTTTTTTGGATATTGCTTTTTTCCTGTTTCTTTTATGTTCTTTTATGGAAATTCCTTTTTCCCACATGCTTCCAAGTTTTCTTAAGCTTGTCTCCGAATGCATCTTCAGAAACATACTGAAAAAATAGCACAGAAGTCACTGTAAGACAATCAATCATTTATAAAATCGAATGGAGCAAACAAAACTAGCAAAAACTGCTGAATTCTATTTTATTCTGCTGAGACAAGGAATTTCTGTAGCATAATTTGTTGTGCCAGAATTAGAAGAATTAGGTTCACTCTATCATTCTACCAATGCAAAGTTGAATTTCAGCAGCAGCAAATCAATTATGCAGAAGAATTCATTTAAACATATTGAATTATGCAATTCCTCTAATTCTCCAGCAATAGAAAGCAAAATTCATTTACACAAGATAATGTTAACATTTACAGGTTCTTACTTGAATTATATTTTTCCACTAACCCCCCGTCCATAGGATTCTTAATTCCTTAGGGACCAACAAAGACAGCGATGCGGTTTTCAGAAACACCACTTGGAAATCGCATTTCTCACTCAAAGGTAACAACACTGTTTCTAGGAAGGACAAGTCAGAACCACTTGGCTTTGCCGGCTCTAGATGAAAACAATCCAACGACTAGGAATACTTTCAGCAGAAAAGCATGCTGCTACCCATACTCAGCCGCCTAAAGAAGCTATAGATTAGGGGGACCATTCTAGTCCTACTTATCTTCTAGTTTTTATTTTTCAAACAGCTGAATCAGAAGAGTGTTGCACGGCGAAACCTTAAGTACTCTGTAGGAAACCATTTGAAGATGAGAATGATGTTTCATCAGTTTTCTTTTCCCATCCCCAAGTTTTCTCAGGCAACTTCTTTTCTCATCTCTTCTTCTTTATTGGATTCAAAGCATTAGAGCCGACTTAACTTGGTTGTGAATATGGCAGAGGGTACAAGAATGAAACATATTCAATAGACACAAAGAAAGCAACAGGTTCTGTTGATAGAAGAGATGGCTGAAAGGATACCAAGTGAAAAGCATTTTAACACTCAACTAGAGAGTGTGTCGGCTATGTAGGCAACTATGCAGGGAGTTTTAGAGGATTTCAAGAAATCAATGCTTCACCAAAAGCAGAGTTTAGTGGAGCAAATGCAGGCTTATAACAGAAAAAACTCAGTCTTGGGAGAGCGGTTAAGATTTGCAAGTATCACAGTGCAATGGATTTGGGAGAGAATCTAACAAGTACAGGAAAACAAGTCATACATTTCCAAAAAGAATGAATGAACGAGAAAATGATGCTCGCACAGTAGACATGATATAATGCATTACTATTAAAAGAAACCAATATACAACTTAAAATGTATAAAGAATTCCAAGACCGATTAATATTTCAAATTGACACATGAAATGAAATTGAAGAAAATTTATTTAAAATGTAGACAATACTTGGATGTGAATACACCGTAAAAGTGTGATACATCAATTGAAGAAGTTGCTTTACCTTGATAACCTTTGACACCGTCACCTCGAAATCTTGGAGCATATGTCAATTTTCCCACCTCATTATCCTGTTAACAAAATATTGAAAAATTGTCAATCAATATATTCACTTCACAAGATATTCATACATATATAAAATTGACCAACCACAAAAGCAGAGAAAGTGATTCCATTTGTGTTTGAAAAGCTATCCCGATTCAAGCATTATGAGTACTATGAGTAACTTTGTTTGAGGTGATAAACGACTACCAACAAGTATGCATGCCACTCTCTTGATTATTGATGGAAATTATTTGCTATGACCAAAATATCAGCGGCTGTATCTTCGCCTGGCGAGCAACAAGAATTGTTTTCCATGGACTGAATTGTCTCTATATCTTAAGCAACAACTCCAAGTTGACCAGTGAATATTGCTTTATTTTTTCTTGTGGATATTCCTTTTTTTTCTCTCTTTCTTTGTTTCTTTTTTTTTTTGGATATTGCCCTTTTCCTGTTTCTTTTATCTTCTTTTATGGAAATTCCTTTTTCCCACATGCTTCCAAGTTTTCTTAAGCTTGTCTCCGAATGCATCTTCAGAAACCTACTGAAAAAATAGCACAGAAGTTACTGTAAGACAATCAATCATTTATAAAATCGAATGGAGCAAACAAAACTAGCAAAAACTATTGAATTCTATTTACATTCTGCGGTTTTTTAGTTCGATTTGTAAAAATTATTTCTTTTACCTTTATCCTGATTTGGTTTAGGCTTCTTTTGGGTGATCTGAATTTTTGTTTTGAACAGGAGCATTTCTGTTTTTCACAGCAACGACATATGTGGTTATGCCATTGCCCACATATACAGCATGTTGCATACAAGCAGTTTGTTATTCCATATAAGCATCCTCTTTTTCTCGAAACATGCTTTTTGCAAACTAAGTGCTCTTCCTTGTCATGGAGTTTAACAGGCATGATCCATTTAATTGTTTGAAAATATTTTAAATGGATACTTGACTTTGTCCATCTCAGTGTCAGACCTATACACCTCAAGCTCTCCTGGTAGAAATTTCATCCTCACTTATGGCTGACACCAATGGAGCTTCTTCAGAGGTAACTTTAATTTTATTGAAAGCTACCATGTTCAGTCTCTTCAGCTTGACAAAATGGAATGTTGGATGTCACCCTTTTTTCTGTTATTTCTAGAGCTGTTGATATGAATTTTAACTCCAAAAAATCGCCTCATTTTAACTGGGGATTTTTTGCTATGAATCATAGACCTCCCTACTAATCCACTCCAGAATTTTTAAATTTTTCAGGAAGCTGGGTGACATAGTATGAACTGAAGCCAAAGCTCTAAACTCATACCACTCTCGGACATCTTCTGGTTTGGACCCTTCTAATATCTAAATTGTTATATTTTTGGGATGTTACGATTATGGTCTTGCTTGGATTCATTCATTTGTGAGAAATTAATATTTCCTATATTTATTGGTAAACATGCCAAGTAGTAGAATAAAATATCAATTCGTTGGTATTAGCCCTAGAGGTATCTATCATCGGCCTAAGGTTAATCCCTTCTTTTACCCCAGAGGTGCTGGGTTGACTTGCATCATCAGGAGTTTGTACTTTCTGTGATCCAATTGTTGCTTCTACACCCGAGTCTAGCAATGGTCTCGTCCAATCGGTACTTGAATCTGACGTTATAGGCCTAGAGTATTACACTTTAAGGGCATGTTTAGGGTCATGCTCCCTCAACTCGTGAGTCACCCTCGAGGGCGATGCCTTCCGAATTAGTTCTTGTAGGTTGTTCCATAGCTAGGTTGAAGCCACCATAGTACTCCTTATTGCAATCTGGACAGTGTCAAGATCAGCTCTTTGAATTTATCCGGCTACTTGGGCATTCATCGCTAGCCGTCCAAACATCTTGTCAAGCTCCTCAAGATTTTCTCTGAGGTGACTAAGCTTCAACATGATGGAGTTTGCCTTAGATGCCTCCATTTCTTGTCAAGAAATCTGGAAGAACATTCTCCTGAGAATTTATAACGATAATATTATAATAATAATATTGGCATTCAGCTTGTCATCTGATAATACGGGTTTTCTCAATTTTAGATTCTAATTTATGTTTCAAGAAAACCTTAACATTAGTATTATCAACTTTTAATGTGAATTCTTTAATAAGTAAAATAAAGGCTATTTCTTAAAAGCCTTCCAAACTGCAAAGAACTCTTTCTCGTTGATGTATCAAACTTAGGCCTGTTGTTATGAGAACAACCGTCCTATATATCTACAAGGTTCTTCTCCTGTAGTAGTATTCTTTATGAGCACCACTAGTCATCTATAGTCATTGGTGTTCGTGTAGACCACCAATTCAACCTCATCTTGGGGTATGGCAAGTTTTGGTAGGTTACTACAAACCTGTTTCAGCTTACGAACCTTCTGAATATGAATTTCTTCCCACTTCCACTTTGAACTTTCTGTTTCATTCAAAAGTGGTCGAAAATTCTTTTTGTATTTCGCAAGATCCTTAATAAAGATAATTGCAAAATTAACATCTCCTAAGAAGCTCTGCAAATGCTTCTTACCCTTGATTCGTCTAAAAAATTGCAAATTTTCTCCACAGTATGGTCTTGGAACTCAATACCGGTCTCGTTAATAAAAATTCCTAATTTAATTTTATTGACAGCTATGGTACCTTTTTTTTTCCTAGAAAGTAGTAATCCTTCTCTATGGCATGCATCCAAAAATATCTCAAAAATGTTTAATATGATCTTCCATATTTTTAGATGCAATCAATATGTCGTCAATGTAGACAAACATAAATTCAACATAATTTTTAAAAAGATTATCCATTTTTCTTTGAAATATTTGGAGTGCATTAGCTAATCCCATTAGTAGCACATTCCAAATATATTGTCCTTGTGTGTGGAAAATGTAGTAAATTTCTTTTATTCACTCTCCATCTTGATCTGATAAAAACTGGATTTGCAATCAAATTTTGAAAATACTTTTGTACCTTTAATGCAATTAATTAAGTGCTCTCTACTCGGAATGTAATAACCATCAAATTCTAATATCTTATTAATACTTTGATAGTTAATTACCAATCTGGATTTACCTCTTTTTATCTCACCATGGATTTTTACCAAAAAACCAGGGTTGTTGTAAGCAAAGACTTCAGGCTCAATGATTCGAAAATTGATATGCTCCTTAATAGTCACCTGCATATCTTTCTTATCCTCCAAGTTTATCTGGATAGGCTTGTATCAAACATACTCATATTTGTACTCTTCTAAAAAGAGAAAAAAAAGAGAGAGGAGAAGAGAACTAAGGAGAGAGGCGGTGCAGGAAAGAGAGAGAGAGAGAGAGAAGGGAAGAAAATTGAAGAAAGGGAAGAGAAGAAGAGAGGGAAGAAGGAGGAGAGGAGAGGAGGAGAAGAGAAGAGAAAGAAAAGAAGGGGTACAAAAAGGATAGGTGTTGTTCTTCATCACCTTCAAGTTTGAGAATTTTCAGAGAAGATTTGGTAAGTTTTGGTTCAGTTTTCTTGATTAACTTCGATTTGGATCTAGGTAGGAATAGAAATTGAAGAAGATAAACTGATTGAGATAGAAAGAGGCTCTGTGAAGGACACTGTTTTTAAACAGCCTCTGTAAATCATGGTTTTTCTTATAATATACTGGTCCAAATTTAGTAATTCTTGCTTCTATGAAAACCTTAGAATGTCTATTAAACCTTTGTAGTTTTAAGAAAGAGCCGAATCTGTCGTTTTAATTGGTAAAACTAAGACAACATTCTGTTGTTCTGCTTTTACAGGAAATCTGACAAACTATATTTAAAACTTTGTAACTGGAGTTATACTCTTTCAATTTGTATAATTATTTCGTAAAATGAAACTAGACACATGTTATGTTATATTCTAAAACTATGGTACTCTTTCAATTTGTATAATTATTTCGTAAAATGAATAACTAATTATGTATACGTCCAATTAGTATGATTCTTATTGTAAATGAAAGTAGAGATCTATAAAAATACGTTATCCTAAAATGAGACTTTTATCAATGGTATTTCTGTCTCAGAAGAATTTATAAGTTGAGACAGAAGTGCTGTCAAGGAAAAGTAAGTACCTGAAAAAGGACAGATTTTTATAAAATTAATTACTATGATTTAAGATACAAATAATACATCATTAGAAATATATTCTATCTAGTTTATTATACTAAAATAGTTTTTAAATTTAATAATTATAAATAAAGTTATGATTTAATTAGTGAGCAATGCTCATGCAGTGAAGGTTACAGATTTAGGGGCGGTAATGGTAATTTTTTTAAATATAAGCACTGATTTTAATATATCAAGATATATAATGATAGAAAGATAATTGAGTCTATTTTATATAGAAAAAACATAATAGATCTGGATTTTTTAAAAGAAGATATTCAGAGATTAGTCAGAAGTGTACGAATATGATCTAATGTTTTATGAAGAAACTGTAATATTATCGATTCATTGATTATACCTTTTATAACTTATTATAGACACGGGAACAACATTCAAGATTTTATACATCAATCTAATAGTTGGGAAAAATGAGTTAAGTATAGTTAATTGGATCTATATATATATATATATGTATTTACTTATCTATCTATGAACTTGATCAGAAAGTGTCATGTAATTAACTAAATTATATGGTTGTCTCATGAAATAGTTATTATATGTTTTATCGATGGTTGTGTGATACATATGGTGAATAAAGTTTAATTATAGAGATGATCGTAATATGCATCTAATTGATTGACTCGGTGTAGAAAGGAATGTTAAAGTTGTTGAAAAGGATTATGATGCATTTCTATCTGATGATTTACTGGAGCTAAACGATGAAGTGTTCAATATGCAGATGATAAATTGAGATGAATTATCGAACAGAGTTGATTTATGGAATCAAGAAAATGAGAATGGTAAAGATGGCTTACCTAACTTGAGCATATTCAATGATTTACGATAATGTGATATGATTGATGATGAGTTGTGTGTTGTCATGATGATGTTATATATGATATGAAAAAAATAAATATATAGCTAGGTACCATGGCACGTAGGGTACCAGGGTATCTCGGGTAGCGGGGAATATCTTGTGTTGTTAGCTACACACTGGGGTGGTGTGGGGGTGCCATGTTCGGTGTGATGTCCTGTGTTGGGATTGCTACAAACTTGGCCAGTGTGGGGATATCACGTACGATGGGTACTCTATATTGTTGATTATATGATATTGATTGAGATGATGAGAGCCGGCAAAACTATTGAATATGATTCAGTTAGACTAAACAGAGCCCAAAGAAATAATGAATTAATAAGAAGATTAAACTATAGTGATGTGTGAACCATTTTAAGGTAGTTACTTGATTTTGATACGGGTTTCACATGATTTTGATATTATTACTTCATGGTTCCGTGAAGTTGTGCAACAAATATTGATTTACTGGTATCATGAAAATTGGTTTGTTGTGATTATATAACGAGTATTGGTTGATTGTGGGTGTTGAATGAAATTGTGTTATACGTGCCTATATGTGTGTGTGTATATATATATATGTTAATTAGCTAATACTTACTGAATTGGCAACTCATCAATTTGCCATATTTTTTAGGAGACAAAACGTAGTGACTCATCTAACTAGATATAAGCTAGTTTTCAGCCGTATAGGTAGGTCAGTAGTGCCATCATAACTCAGGAGTTCTAGTTTATAAACACAAGAATATTATATTGTAACAGAATTTAACTCTTATATTTTGTTATAGCTAGAAACTCTGATGAAATATGTAATTCGCCTGAGGCGTTTGTCATATGTTGATTATATTAGTTGTCTTATCAGGAAAAAAACTAATTTATTAGGATAATTGAATCTTATTACAGAGGGGGTGTCACATCAAGAGAGGCCCAAAGGCCCACAAAAAATCCTGTCTAGATAGAGTCCTTAAGGGAACCGGCAGGCATCTGGACTTCATTTGGGAGAAAGCTCCTCAACCATCTCCCTCAAAATTAAAAAATGCATCATTATCCTCTAGCTACACCCCCCCGAATCTAAGGCCGATACTCCAACTGCCTCCCGAATCTAAAGGGGTTCCCCGAGTAGGAGAAGACATGTTTTAAGGTTCTAACACTTTGAGCCCTTCTACTACAACTTTCACCATTATGCTATAACTTTAGTTTAAAGTAACATTGTAATTTTGTGTAATTAAAGCTTTGATTCAATATCAACCTCTCTCTTGTACACAAAAATTAAGCGATAATAATCTCCTTTTTACTCATTATCCATTTTTATCTTCTAGCACTTATTTTCTAACTTTCCACTTCAAGTGGGCCGAGCACCACATTTTTTGCTCACATCAATAAGTATTTCAAATAAAAATTTAAAACTTTCTTTTAATTATTTTTAATTTTCAAATTTCTTAATTTTCCAAACTTCAAAAATTATAAATTATAAAAAATTAATTGTTATTAAAAAATTAAATTTCTTATTTAACCCCTACAATCCACCCCCGCCACTAGACCCCTCACTCGTTTGCAAGGGATAATTTTAGTAAATTTATTTTCTAATAATAATCTTATTTTTTATAATGTATAAATATTTTAATTTCTTTTAAAAATAAGAAATTAATTTGAAATTTTAAAACTTAAACATAATTACAAGAAAATATTAAATCTTTATTTTAAATAATGCTAATTTAATTTTAAATATTATTTATAATAGATACTATAATTAAAAAATAATTTAAATTAGTTAATTGTATATTATTTTTACAATTAATTTATATTTATATTCATATAAATATTTAAATTTAGAAAATAAACTTTAGTATATTATTTTTTCATGTGATGTTAATTTATTTTTATGATTTAAATTATAGAAAATAAAAAAAAGTCATATACTTTTATGGTATTTTAATATTTAAATAATATAATAAAAAATAAAATTATTTATTTTTTAGGATGGAGAAAAATACAAAAAGAAAACCCAAAAGAAAAAACAGCCTCTAAATAAAAAGGGAAAAGCATTTAGTCTAATTGAATCCAAGACTTTTTTAGAAACATGGGGATTTTATACTTTTTGGGAAATAAAGGGGTCAATATAAATTGAGCATTTATTGGTTTGGTCAATAATCATGGACTAACACAATGACTCTTTGTTGTTAACAATTAACAACACATGACCAATAGTGTTAATATTCTAGGATTTTAAAAAAAGTGTCGGCCTGATAAAGTTGGTATAAAAAATAAAAATGACCCCTATTGAATGGGATCAAAAGAGCTATTTTGCTTATTTTTATTTTAACAAGGTGGTTTGTAAATAATAACAAAAGATAAGGACACCTCTCAATATTTATTGAAATGCAATTTGGGAAATAAAAATTCTTGAGGAAAACTTCCTATTTTTCCACATTCATCTAAGGGTGGAGATCAAAATAGACACGCAATAACAAAAAGTTTAAAAAAAGTGAATATTTAATTTTTTAAAAAATATTATAAAAATATGTCGAAATTCTACTTTATAAAATTTACTAACTAATAAAAAGTCTATAAAAGTCCCAAAAAAATGAAGTAATATTTTTTAATTATATTTTTATTATTAAATTATTATAAAAACGGAGAGAAGTAAATGGTAAAAGAAGTTGGAGGGCATTAATAGAATATGTTTATCCATTTGTCAAAAAAAGCGAAGTCATGTTTGATTAGTTAGTTAATTACTTTTTTCTAAATCAAATTAATAAAATAAATTTTTCATGATTAGTATTTATTTTGGATATATATATCATACTAATTTATTTCTTTAATTTGATTTATAATGCTCAAGTTATTAATTACTCTTTCCAAATTTGAATTAATAGTATTTCAAAATAATCAAAATATATAGGGATATAAAAAGATATATGGCATGCATAAGGGGTATTTGTGTCCCAATAATTAAATCAAGTGGGTATAGTTAAATATTTTTTTTAATTAATTAAATTTTTTATGAAACCGCGACTCGACAATAAATTTTTTTTTAAAGTAAAAATGACCGCGACTAGAGCAAAAGTTTCTTTTTGCTTGTTTGCAATTTTCCATTTTTTTTTATAATTTTATATTATATTATATATATTATTATATTATATTATATATATATTATTATATAATATATAATAATATATATTATAATTTATTTTAATATATAAAATAATAAATTATTTAAATAAATACATTAATATAACAACGGTAATTAAATTGAAATAACGCATATAAAGTGAGATATATAAAATAAAAATTTAACTATATTGCAATATTTGAATTTATTGCAATATTTTAATTAATTGATTGTAATTTTTTAATTAATAAATTTTTAATATTGATTATAATTAAAATATATATAAATTTATAATTAAATAATATTTGCTACAAATTATTTTATTATTAATTTATTATTATCACGATTTGTATTATATAAATATTATTTATAATTTATAATTCAAGGATACTCTGAAACAATCTTCGATGTAGTATCGGACACGTATTGAGCTCGGACACGGCATCGAAGTGTCTAAAAATCTAAAAAAGAAAAAAGAGAACACGGTGTAGGAAACGCCACGGGCACGGCGTGTCCGACAGGTTCCGAACACATTTTCAATTTTTGTCTATAATTTCAAAAATTTTGGACTATTTTATAAAAAAGAAAATTTAGGCTTAATAAAAAAGAAAAGAATTAAGTCACTCTTTTTAAACTAAAAGTATTAAGATAAAATTACTAAAAAAATGAGAGATGTTCACGATTTAACTAATTTTCTAAAAATATACAAAATCAGTGAAAACTTTTAATAATTTGGAAATTATACTAAATCAGTGAAAATTATTAATAATTTAAATTAGTTAAATCGTGAACATCTCTCAATTTTTTAGTAATTTTATCTTAATACTTTTAATTTAAAAAGAGTGATTTAATTCTTTTTTTATTAAGCCTAAATTTTCTTTTTTTTAAAAAAAAATAGTCCAAAATTTTTTAAAATTATAAGAAAAAATTAAAAATGTGTTCGGAACGTGTCGGATACGTCAATAGCCGTGTCCGTAGCGTTTCCTACATCTTCTCCCCCCCCCCTTTTTTTTAATAGATTTTTGCATACTTCGATGTCGAGTCCGAGCCCGACAAGTGTCCGATACTACATCGAATAAATTTTCAAAGTGTCCGTGAATTATAAATTATAAATATATTTATATAATACAAATTATGACAATAATAAATTAATAACAAAATAATTTGTAGCAAATATTATTTAATTATAAATTTATATATATTTTAATTATAATCAATATTAAAAATTTATTAATTAAAAAATTACAATCAATTATTATAAATATTGCAATAAACAAATATTACAATATAGTTAAATTTTTTATTTTATATTATCTCACTTTATATGTATTATTTTAATTTTAATTATCGTTATTATATTAATGTATTATTTAAATAATTTATTATTTTAGATATTAAAATAAATTATAATATATATATATATATATAAAATTATATAAAAAAAAATCAAAGCTGACCGCCAGCCTTGAAAAATTGCAAACAAGCAAAAAAAAATTTGTGCTCAAGTCGCGGTTTCAAACCGCGACTCAAGCATTTTTATTTTAAAAAAATATATATATTGTCGAGTCAAACCGCGACTCGACATAAAAAAGTTAATTAATTAAAAAAATATTTTTTTCTTAATTTTTCTTTTTTTAATTATTAAAAAAATAATTAACTCGTGGTTATATATAATAATTTAAGGGGTGAATGACACTTGGGGAATAATTGAGGGGACAAAATTCAATTTATCAACATATTTAAGGGTAAAGTACACTTTGCCCCCTAAACTTTCCGTCATTTTATATTTACCCCCTAATCTAATAAATGTAACACTTACCCTATTGGTTGGACAAAAATACTCCTCATGCCTTGAATAATTATATTATTTTTAATATATTTTAGTATTTTGCACATTAAATCATCCTCAAATTAACTTTAATAAATGAAGAATTTACATTAAAAGTAGAGTATAAATTAATAAATCTACATATATATATATATATATATATATATATATATATATATATATATATATATATTTGTCAATTTCTTTTAAGAATCATATATGAGTTGTTGGTTATTTCATATTTATTGTATATATATTGTAGATACACAATAAATATGAAATAACCAACAACTCATATATGATTCTTAAAAGAAATTGACAAATATATATATATATAATATATATATATATATTTAAACCAAATTAACAAAAAAAATTCATGAAATTTTTTTGTGTATTTATTGTACTCATTTATTAATAACTTTGAGTTAATAAAAATAAATAAAATTCAAACTATTTAACTCACTAATTAAGAAATTATTATTAAACTTAAAATGCAAAATTACTGAAAAGAAAAAGAAAAGAAAGTTTTTGAACTATATATATAATATGAGGGCAATATTATTTAAAAATTTAATTATTGAAGGTAAGCATTATATTTATTAGTTTAGGAGGATAATTATTACATGACTAATAGTTTGGGGGCAAAGTATATTTTACCCAATATTTAACCTAGAAAGAAAGAAGCAAATAAAAGTATGAGAGTTGAAGATGATAAAATTGAGGCACTTTCTCTTAAATGAGGTAAAGTATGAGGTTGGACAGTTGAACCCTTCATGGTATGGCATGATCCTTGGCATTCCAAGGGTGTTATTAGTCATAGATATTCGAGAGGTTCTTCCAGTGTGGGTATTCCTTTTTACGCATGTCTGGATATAGTTGTGAATAAGGGGCAGTGGCATTGGCCGTCTATTACTGACTTGGAGATAATGGATATCACTGAGGAGTTGCCCTTGATTCATGGTAGGCTGAGTCGGATTCGCTGGAACAATTCCAGTGGCATTTTGACTAATGCAGAGGCGTTTCTACTCCTTCAGCCGAAAGGCCCCAAAGTAGGTTGGTTTTCAATATATTTTGGAACGATTATCTACCTTAGATAAACTATGGTGCATTATTGATAATTAGGAGTATTGTTGTGTGACACTCATGTTACTCATAATCACTTGTTCTTTGCATGTCCTTATGCTCAACGATGTCTTACTATTAGTAGGAAACAAATTCAATTCCAGTGGTCTTATGATGATTGGCAGATGGGTAATGCAGCATACCATGCTACAATGACTTCTTAGGTGTATCACTTATGGCGAGAACGTAACTTAAGAAGATTCTAGAACATCAGAGTGGAAGCAGAAATTGTGGCTACTCTTGTAATGGAACAGATCAGACACCGCATTCTTAGTGATGAATTGGGATTTAATTTACAGACTTCGATTTTATATAGATTATGGCGTATTCCATGGGGTCTGTAGTTAGATAAGTATTGCTAGTAGTTAATGATTGAGCTGTTGTGTTTAACTTAGGGCCATTGCTTAACTATTGTACCACATTTTATTATTAATGAAATTTATCCTTACCTTATAAAAAAAAAAAAACAAACAAACAAAGAGAGTGGTCTTTGGTCAAAGTTTCCAGCTGACAACTTCATTTGATTGGACAACAAGATAAAAAGGTCACCGTCTAGTCCTAGCCTCTGAAAATTTGTACTTCTCTTTTATTCTGATTTGGCCAAGAAACTTTGTAGCTAAGGACGCGTTTGGTGATGAATAAATTGGAGCAGCAGCATTAAATATGGCTAACTGAATAATTTTCTCTATTATTATTAACTTGAGAAGTATCAATCAATGAACCCTATCTTTCTACCCAATTGGGTACAATTAATGCAACCATAGATAACATATTAATTTGGATAACAGATATTTCTAGGGATAATTATATTTAAATTCTTTGATAAATAATTTATTTACACAAGTCACTCATATTTTTTTACGTAAGTATAAAAATTACCCATGCAATTAAAAAATAAGAGTAGTTTATATAATTTTGTTGATATTTCTGAGAATGTATGAGTAATTTTTGAAAAAAAAAAGATGATTTGTGTAAATAATATTGGCCTTTTTAGTGGGTATATTTGTAATTTTTAAAAGGTATGAGCGATTTATATAAATAAGCTATAAGTTAGGGGTGTAAATGCAATTATCTCATATTTCTGTTTTATAATTTATTAGAAGATGAATGTAATTATGATTGGGGTGCTTGCAAAAATTTAAGTGCGTGCTCTTTAGTCATTAGATTATAATGTAAATTAAGCTCAATATGGTTGTTTAGAAACACAACTTCTGCTTATGCTTATTCCAGATTAAGCTAAAAGTTCTGCTTATTGCAGCGGACATTTTTGTTAAATAAGTGGAAAAATTACATTATACGTCCCACAAGCTAGTTCTTTTTTTTTCGAATTTCATTTTCATTATTTTTTAATCCACCACATTGCATACGTCAAAAAATTTGCAATTTTAGTCCCAGTCATTAAATTCATTAAATTTATTATAAAAATATCAGTTAACGCTTTTCAAGACTCAATGGTGCTCATGTCATGCTCGCGATGTTTGTGTAAACAATTTATTGAAACTAAGGCTTGGGAATAAATTATAAGGGTAAATTACATTTTGTTATCTAAATTATACCTATTTTTACATTTTGGCATCTAAATATTTTCTTTTTTTTGGTCAACTTATCAATTCAACTTTTTAAAACTTTCACTTTACCAATATGACCTTTTATTTGTTGAAAAAAATCACATTCTGCGCATATGTAAAAAATATCACATCAATAACTCTTAAATATCACATGTGCATTTCATGTGATATTTTTTTCAACAAAAACTTTGGTGAAATTAGTATAAATGAGCAAGCAAAATTTTATAAAGTTGAGATGGTAAGTTAACACAAAAAAAATGTTTATATGTCAAAGTTTTAAAAAG
The DNA here is from genome assembly GCA_034509725.1 of Sesamum angolense. Taxonomy (NCBI): domain Eukaryota; kingdom Viridiplantae; phylum Streptophyta; class Magnoliopsida; order Lamiales; family Pedaliaceae; genus Sesamum; species Sesamum angolense. Next base: position 9,690,398 of record JACGWL010000014.1, on the reverse strand, counting down.
GTTATAATCTGGATGACAAAATATAATTAACCCAAATTATAAAATTTTAGAGTTATGAGATGAAATGTCATGATTTCAGAAACAATGGGACCACAATTGCCACGGGGCTAGGTTGTGGGACGTAAAATATAATTGCTTAAATCAATTTTGCCTTCACTAGTTTTTATATATTTGAACATACTCCATTCAAGTAATGACCAAAATCCACCCACCTACCAGGGTAGTTGTATAATTTCACAAATAAATTAGTAATACACCATACTTGTTTATCAAACGTGATGTGTACGGTCCAAGAAGAATTGGCCCAAGAGGAAATGGGAAGCTCATGTTGAACCAACGAGGCTCATAACATTACAACAGAACGGAAACACCACACCTATATGAAAGGGGCCACAGAAACCCACTAGTTTCCCATAATTGGATTATGAAGGCAGTAGCTAAGTGCATCACCGCGGCGAGCGGATTTCTCATGGGGCACTTCTGCTCTAGAGCAATATCCATGCCCGAACTGCGAGTTGGGGTCTCCGACTAATGGTACACTCAGCTCTTACTAAGTGCAACTGTAATATGCTGACTCAGTATATTGCACTAGTAAGAGGTGGTACAGGGAGGCGTAGCGACGCCCACAGCAATGAATCTCATTTAGCAGTGCAATGGAGCATTCTTGTCAGGTTTCTATATCAAGAGCGCCCACTGCGTAGACGAGCAGCGTGGCCAGACACGAATATGAGCACTTGCAGCAACGACTTAACGCAGAGAAAGACTCAACTATTTCAAAGCTAACAATCCTAATCACCTGGCGCTTCGTATGTTATCAGAGTATGAGTGGAGGGTAAGAGTTCTTACTTCGAGATATATCTGCCCCTACTAAATACATTTCAACCGTTCCCGAGCGAGAGATCACGTCTTCTCACTGTCTTCTGATAGGGTTTCGTGCTCATATTGATTTCTGCTAAATTTGTCATCTCTCAACCTACTGTTTCTTCGTAGATACAGTATTTGCACCACTAGGAGATTGGTTTCATCCCCATACATATTATCCTTTCGCTAACCGTAGTTTCTACACGTTCTTTAATCTTTTCTGCGGATTGCATCACGACACTCCGGATGACGTTTCGAGGTAAGATAGCGTATACCGATTGTATTTATTCTTTATGGTCAAGTACTTCTTATTTTTGCTTGCAAGTTTTCATATTTGGTGGGGGTGGAATTTGGTCTTTCCTTGATTTTGAGTGTGTCGAGATAAGTCACTATTTACAATATACCAACAATCGCTATAAGGAACCAGGCATTGATTGTAAAGATACTCAGTTGCTGTACATCGAATAAGCGTTCAAAAGCCGTGGCAAATGTCCAATAAGAGGTTAATTCTCTAACTATATAATTATGTACTTTAAATACTAACTTAATCAATCATTTTTATTTCTCTAATTTAAAAATTATTCACTTTGAAAAGAATTCTAGTAGAGGTTAGGTATAAAATTATCACTTTTCTCTCTAAACTATTGTCATAATGTAATATTAATCTATTCATCTAAATTAATAATATTTATTACACTACTACCCTCTTTGAGACTTTGAAAAATATTCTCTCGTTTATGTGTTTATATACATTTATACCTTCTTAATATTTCTCTACTATATTGTCGCTTTTTTTGACTCGTCTTGGCCAATTTAAATAGTCCTATAAATTCACCAAGGATTTTTTGTATTAATACTAAAATAATCTATTAAATATTAAAAATATAGGACACACAATAGATGATATATTATAAGAGTTTAAATTAATAAGATGTAAGTGTATCATTATATATATTATTTGTTTCATAATCGAGTAATGTGATTTTGTATCACACTATTAAATATGTAATAATCTAAGTTGTAGATAGAGTTTTTTATAAAGTTGGAGAAATATATTTGAGTAAGATTTGAATCTAAGTCAAATGCGATATAGATATACTCTAGAGATGCTAAGAGTAATACCCCATAAGGATAAATAAAGAAAAGAAATTCGATAAAGATAAAAGACTATAATCATTAACGAACCTCTCCAATAAGGATACTGTGCAGTTATGTGCTCTTCTGGGAGAGGTGCTTCTCCATTTAGAGATGGCATAGGCTATATTAAACACAGATACACCCCCTAGCGCGAAGACAACTATTAAAAAGGCGCCAGAGAGAAATAGTTTTTTGAGAGAGGCTTTATACATATAGGGTTACATGAGAGAATCTACTTTTCTTCACATTATGAGAATCTTTAAAATGATCATCTATAAACCATCGAACTGTGGGGGACACACCCATCCTACTAATAGATTCGAAGAAAATATCCTTGTTGGCAAAGTATGCCATGGTGGAGGTTGATCTCTATGCAAAAAAATCGAGGAAGAGTGAAAATGACCACTCAATCAGAATAAGAGAAACCTTAGAGCAGCTTGACTCCTTTGCGAGTTTAGTAGATCCCTGTAGTCTATATGAAGTGTTTTTCCCCCACAAGAAGCATTATAATATCAAATCCAACAAACAAATTAAATCTAAGCAGGAGTAAAGAATATATCAAAATTATCAATATTATTAGCAACCTAATCATTGCATTACTATGCCAAAATATCAAGGAGTTATCTGGCATGGTACCTACCAGACAATTGCAAATTTGGAGGGTACCGCTCCCATATTATATATACATTTTGACTTCCTCAACAAAGGATCTAATGAATCTCTAACACTCTAGGCTCTCTCTATATCTCATCTGATTCACATTTTTCTGTCACATAGCACCCTACCGATCATCCTAATAACGTCTACCGTCTTATTCTACTCTCATAAATTTTCTCATAATAACATTATTACTCTACTAAAACAAACATCAATCTATAAGCTGAAATGATAAACTCAATATTTCACGTATTCTTATATCACATAATCATTCACCCGATACCTAATTCATAATAAATGAGTTCATCTGACTTTAATCAATCTCGAATTATCATTCTAACCTTTTGAGATAATATATTTAAATTGATTCAAATATTCAACATACTCAAATTGAAAGAGAAAGCGCACGCTATTATATGTGAACTAACACACAACATATTCATGTTCGTTCTCAATGTCCTTTTTTCCACAACAAATGACTGCATATTATGCTCTATATTGACCATTATCCGAAAGATCATTGAACAAACAGTATCCATAACCATTAGAGGATCCTGATATAACTACAATTTTCTGTATAACACTTATTCCTTAATAATTGCATGGTGGTTTATAAATTTTTACATCACATCTACGTAAAAAAAGATAAAATATGAATGTTGACTTGTGTTAATGTAAAAATAAAATTTATTATCAAGATAAAAGATATTTAAATATATTATCCTAATTTGAATTTCATACATATCTAATTAATATGTGAAAGATTAAATATAATACTTATGTGAGTTGAAAACATCAAATGAATTGTTACAACCCAAATATAATTGAGTATAGTCAAAAAGAAATAATATGAGTGTAATAAACTTGATTCCCTGTTCAACTTATTTCATAATTTACACAAATGTAAATAGTAGAAAATGAATATCTCTGATACTAGACATCACATTTAATATCATTGACTTCAAGGTGTGCACTAGATACGCTAGTAAGTTATAATATACATGATATATATATTATGATCCACGTGGGATGGTATATTATCATTGTACATATCCCTGACTATATACGTATTATTATTATTAGGGAACAATCACTCCATCCACCTCTGGCTTTTCATAATTCTTAAGGTATAGAAAACTAGCCGCCCGGTGATCCTTAAATTTATAATATCTGTTTTGTATCTTTGTGTATTATCACATTAAATATACTTTTTGTGGTAGTCTGTGTGGATAGTAAAGTTTCTCTTAATAATGATCAAGGGTAGTGACTCAGGACATTACATCTTTTTGAGTTTTATAGATATTGTTTGTATTTGAGTTTATTTTATAATATATAATATTCTGTAAAAAATAAAAGAGCATTATCAGTATAACTAGTATTCATTTTAAAAATATTAAGTGGGTAATAATAAAAATAAGTGGTCCATCCCTACATATTGTTTAAGTAACTCAACTCGGATCCTACGAAAAGTTATCAATAAAACACATACATGTCGTAAAATCATATTTAATCTACTACATGAGTGACTAGTATGTTGTAGTTAACGCTATCCTCGGATGATACACGCTCGATGGACCAAATTGGGCAAAACCGCGTATTTGACAAAATGATCATGAAAGCTCATAAATTTATGTCGGTCTACTGATCGTTGTATATTGACATAATAATATTATATTTAAAATCGATGGAACAAATCTTTCACAGATATCTAAACAAATAATGAATATATAGTTGCGGTTTTAAGCACATTCCTCTCACTAAACTCGTAAAGCTACCTCTGTATATTATATGCTAAATGTTGTGTCCATTTTGACATATTATTGGATATGGTTCACTTACTGTAGCATGGGATGCTTACTTATTTGGGATTATATATATTCTTAGTAATATTTGCAACCCTAGACATCTGGCACTTGTTACATATATAATGAGCATTGAGATCTACACTCTAGATTAGTACACCTTATGAGAGAGTGAACAATGATGCTAAACAACTGCCCCTCGTTGACCATATACACTCTCTACACATGACGTACAAATCACCACTATCACTATGAAGCAATGACTCACGCAACTTCTGGAGTAGACCTGGTTGCTCATATGGTGTTTTTTTTTATATTTATATTTTATAGGGGGGGGTAATTGATACTTATTTTTCTCTCTAAATTTTTTTAACATTTCCAATATCACAAGGAGATCCTTTAATTTTTCCTTATTATAATTAGGTTCTAATTAGGGATTTGAAGATAACTTTTATGTATTAAGCTAATAAGACGACCACCTCCGTTTAGACACCTCTTTATTATGAAATAATGGAAGAAAATAATCAACATTTCTAACATTTCTAACGATTACTAACGGTATTGAATGATCGACTGGACTTTCTTAAAATGTTTTGAACATTTAGAGGGTGTTTATAATCTGTACTGTATACTTCAAGGCTGATAAGTATAATTAACTCTATATTTTATGTATTAAGCTAAGATGACGAGTGACTCCCATCTAGACACAAATAGTCTTTAATATGAAAAAAAGGAAAAGGAAAAGAAGATATAGGTTCAAATTCATTTTATTTTGACCATAGATAAAGGATAATCAATCTTAAAGGATCTTAGGGTTTTTGAAGTTTGAAACATGATCATTTTTTATGAAACAGAGTGTTTGATTCAATTGAAATTGAAGCTAAGTCATACTGGGGCTCAGAAAAAAAAAAAAGGAGTTTTCGTTATATTATAAATAATCATGATAAATTAATGCTATTAATCATGATTAGTAAAATCAAAATAAGAATTTAAATTTTGATCATAATTAATTGATATTTTTATTATTTTTAGCTATACCCAAAATATTTGCTATGATTTTAGTCATGGCTAATATTTTGGCCACACTTGCATAAACAATATTTAATGATCGTTGAGAAGTCGTGATTGATTTGTATTTTTCACAATTTTCATCTTTTGACTGTAGTAATTAACTATAGTGGAACATCATATTTTTCTAGTGGCTTTGTTGATACTTAGTTATGCAATATTTCAATTATTTTTGCCAAAAAAGGATTACTCCACTGTGATTAAGTTTCTTTAATCAATGGATTAGTCACGCTAAATGTGACTTTTTGTTACTATTAATTATCATGGTCAAAGTAAAACATTGAATATTAATTAACCACAACGACATGACTATTCATTGTTTTTATAAATGAGATCAAAATATTACCACAATTAAAACTGTGAAAAATATTAATTAACAACGGTCAAAATTTAAATTTTTATATTAATTTTATTTTTAATTAATATAGTAAATAAAATTAATTTACTATAATTTTTAGGGCATTATCATTTATAATGTAGGGAATTATTCTTTCTTTTGCTTACAATCCAACTTAATTTTTTATTTATTAATAAATTGTTATGCTGGTTTTGTACTTAATTACTGCTGACACATTGACATAGAGATATATAGGATGCTGTGATATCATCTGTGACAGAGATAACATATATCTTTAATTAAAGGGCAAAATTCAGTCGCATCTCTTAATATTTGATATAAATATAAATATCTTTTCTTATTTAAAAATTATGAATCACTTTTGATGTTCGTCTAACAATGAGTATATTCTATTAATCGTCGCTAAATTTTATCTAACTTTTATGATAAATTAGCAAAAATACCCTTTTGACTTATGTATTATAATTTTATTTACTTTTTTTAGAAATTTTTAAAAATATTTTTTTTAACTAATAATCCCTTTTGGATTATTTATCTTAGGGTAAATTGCATAACCCCCCCCACCCCCCCACCCCCAATGCTAAAGGGAAATAGCGCGAAATCCCTCTGTGTTATATTTATAGGCAGAAGACCCCCCATGTTATCTAAAATACAGCAAAATACCACCTCTACGTTAGAAACTGACGGAGAGTGAGCCACACCACGCGGTTTGTGCGAGTAGTCCTTGTTTTTTGCTGCTTTTGAGGCCTTTTTAAGTGAGCAAATGTCCAATTTGCCCCTTTTATTTGATATTTTAATGTGCATATATTTTGAATTAACAGATGACAATACAAAATTTAATATACAAAAAATTTTTAAATTAATCATTTATATGAATATAAATAAAAATTACTTATAATATTATACATTATTAATTAAATTAAATTATTATTTACTTTAAATTATTTTAAATAATTATTTATAAAATATACTAATTAAATATAAAAATACCTAAAAAATATATTATACCGAAAAATTATATTAATTAACTTAAATTATTTATTGAGTCCAAATATATTATAATAAATTATATTTATTTATAAAATATATTAATTTATTATAAAACATCTAAAATGTATATAAATTTTTAAATTTTTAAATTTTGAATTTAAAAAACACAATATAAATTTAATATACTTGATGTACAACCCAAGGGATTTGGCCCATTACATATTTTAGAGAAGCCCATAGTTGTAGGAGGGAGAGGTTCTAGACTTCTCCCTACCAGCCCAGCCGCACATGTGAAGAAGTAGGCCCAACCTACACACTAGCTCGATCCAAAGGTATGGCCCAATCATTGTTAGCCCATTATAGGATTGCCTACATAAGCTGCCACCTAAGACTACCTGTCCTACCTAGAATACATGAGGCCAGACAGATACCCTCAATACTTCGGACTCCTCGTACCCAAAGAGTCCATCAAGACAAGGACTCCTTCCCCCAGCAGGAACCTACAAGCATATATACAAGGATAAGATAACATCAGTACTTGACTCAAAACCACTTTTATCCATTCACCCCATAACTCGGGGAACGTAAAGACCCCTACACAAGGGGGACACTCATTCTATATAAGGTGGTTTTGTCCCAGGCAGGGGGGCGTTCTCCTTTCTCTCGAATTTTCTACTCTTATAGTCAATACTTTGAGTTCTCTTTGCACTATCAACACGACTCATACACGGATTTCGAATATCCTATCACAACTCTTTACTCGAATTTCATTTCTCTCAATTACTTTCTCTTTAAATCGATACTGACTTGAGCGTCGGAGTGCTAATCTGTTGTTTTGCAGGTCTCATCTCCTATGCTCTCTTTTTTCGTAGCCTAGGCCCGGATCACCAGTCCAAGCTCATTAGACCCGCGCTACTTTTGCAAGCGTCAATTGGCGCTGTCTGTGGGAACACAGAGTTCAAGACATGAGTTTTAATGGAAATTTCCAGTAACACCGAACAAGCATAAGACCGTGAATGCCTTTAGCACCTAGGCCCTGTAGGTGATTATCGGGATGCCCCTTATTGCAGCTGCTGGAGTATCTACTCTTGCCATGTGGACGCAAACGCCACCAACTCCTAAGGAGGTAGGCCTCACGACTGATCCCCCACGCTGCAGCACTTCCTCAGACACTTCTACAGAAGAATTATCCCCAGCTGTATTGGGAGCTATTCAACAAATCATCTCGGCAACCATCCGGGACTAGGTGGCAGCACTAGCCCTAGTTCGTGTAACCACCACCTCGAATGTAGATGCCCCCGAAGAAGAAACTGAGGGAGACATCCATGTTCCATTACCCCCAGCGGATAGAAGGCAGGGAGCCCCTCCCTTGCTGCCTCAGGACGTCCCTCCACAATGGCTAGCGCATTTTGAATGTCTCCAGAAAGATTTGCAGGATGTGCAATATCGAATAGGAGGAGCCCCTGAGGATGAAAGACAAGGCGTTCCCTTCACCGAGGTAGTGATGGCGGATGAACTTTCGGCAAACTGCCGCACCCCAGCCATTGCTGAATGTGATGGCACGACGGACCCCCTGGAACATCTTTCACGCTTAAAAAATGTAGCTCTTTTACACAGATACACAAACGGGATCAAGTGTCACGTCTTCATCAGCACATTGGCTAGAGCTGCCCAGCAGTTGTTCAACTAACTGCCTACGGGAGCGGTAGGAAGCTTCCAGGAGTTCAAATCCTTGTTTTTACACCAATTAGCTAGTATTCGGAAGCTTAAGAAAATAGAGCTTAGCCTGTTCCTTGTACGACAGAAAGACAATGAACCCCTGAAGGAATACCTGCATAAATTTAACGCCGCCACATTGGAGGTGCCTTCCGCCACTCAAGAGGTGAAATCCAACGCCTTCTCATAGGGACTTCTAGATGGGGACTTCTTTAAGTCGTTGGCCAAGAAACCTGTATCGAAGTTCGACACCCTCTTAGCTAGAACTGCCAAATACATTAACATGAAAGATACCCAAGCCGCAAAGAAGGAAAGTCGTAGAGAGAAAAGAAAAGAGGCGAAGGGTGAAACCCCCTCCAAGAAACCCCGAACCGAGGCTCGGGACAGGAGATCCCACTTCCAAGAGAGAGTGAACGCAGTATACACTCCACTAATCGTACCCATCACCCAAGCCCTTATGGCTGTTGAAGGAAAATGCCTATTAACTTGACCCAAGTCATGGAAGGACGACCCCCATAGTCCCAAGTCTGATAAGCTTTACCGTTTTCACAACGACTACGACCAAACTATTGAAGAATGTTGACATCTCAAGAACGAAATCGAAAGGCTTATCCAAAATGGATATTTACAAGAATATATATGCTGGGAGAAGTACTCGGGGTACGAAATCCTATCAGAAGCGAGAGGACGATAAAACAAAGGAGAAGAAGACCCCAGCTTAAGCTCCTTCCCCTAAGAAGGTGCCAAGTACGCCTCAAGCAGCAGGACCGAGGCCAATGATCCTCCTCGTAAGGGATTCATACATATGATAGTGGGAGGGCCGGTCGGTGGAGATTCCCACCACGCTCGTAAAGCTCAAGTCCGAGAAGCGCATGATGTATCTCTGAAGGAAATCCTGGATGTGGAGGTAATGGAAAATGCCCCTCTTATCCAATTCGGATGAACGGAGAAAACAGGACCGAAGAACTCTCATAACGATGCGGTGGTCATCATGGCCTTACTTGCCAATTATGAAGTAGGATGTATTTTCATAGACTTTAGAAGCCCAGCTTGGCAGGTTTATCAACGGATGTGGGAAAAATTAATTTCCCGCAAAGGAGTTAACCTAAGCAAAACCATTATCGAGACATCCGAAAAATATAATAGGGTCTGGATGATGGAAGGGTCTAAACCCGAAGAAGTCCGAGAGTGGTATGAGTTTGGAGCTCTGGCCTCGGTTCATACTATGTCACCAAGTTTTTCGAAAATTTCAAAATTACCGGAATGGATTTGTGGGGCAGTATATGATTCATGGCAAAACAATCCCCATCTAAAAAGAGGAGATATCTTGGAGCTAAAATTTATATCAGCAGCTCCAGAAACTGCAGGAAAGGGGTCGCATCCCGCGTTCCATTTCATCAAACTGCAGAGACCAGACATGGTAGCTTTTAATAGAATTAAAGCTGCCTCAGAAGAAGCTCCACTGGTGTCGGCTATTAGCGAAGACGACATTTCCACCAAAAGGGCTTGGGGTTTATGGATATACTCTTTGGCAAAGTTTATGATCAAATGCAGCTAAGGGACATCCCCTAGAGAAGCCGAATACTTCCTTATACGGGTTCGCTGGAGAAGTAATCCACACAAAGGGTATGATTTCGCTTCCTTTGGAGACCCGAACTCCCCGAAAGACATGCATGCTAAAGTTTATAGTAGTAGATGTGTCGTCCGGCTACAACGCTATTTTAGGGAGGCCTACCCTGAACGCTTTTCAAGCTATAATCTCTACTTATCATATGAAGATCAAATTTTCGGCATTTGGAGGCGTGGGAGAAGTGCAGGGAGACCACCTCCAATCACGAAAGTGTTATATTGAAGCCATACATAAAGGATAAAAAAGAAGTACCGAGGAGACCCACCAGCAAGCCCCCTCCAACAAACAAAAAAAGGAAATACAACAAGAAGGGGAATCCGAAGAAGGGGAAGGGATGTCCCCCAAGGTCCAACCGAGTGAAGGTGTTAAATATCAAACTTTCACCTAGGGACCTAGGAAAAATTACACGAATCGGCTCCCAAATGGAAGACACGATCCGAAAGGAGGTAATCCAATGCTTGCAGTGCAACATTGATATTTTTACATGGACCCCTCAAGATTTGGAAGGAATCGATCCTAGTGTCATCACTCATCATCTTAACATAAATCTCGATGCGAAACTAGTAAAACAACATAAAAGACACTTTGGACTTAAGAAGGACAAGATAATCCAGGCGGAAGTAGACAAATTAATGGCAGTAGGACAAATTGAAGAAATACAGTTCCCAGAATGGTTGTCTAATGTCGTCCTGGTACTTAAACCTGGAGGAAAATGGAGGATGTGCATCGATTTTAGAGATCTCAACAAGGCACACCCCAAAGATTGCCACCCTCTTCCTCGGATTGATCAGTTAGTGCAATCCACTTCCGGATGTGAAGTGTTGAGCATAATGGATGCATCACAAAGATACCAAATCATGTTGGCTCTCGAAGACCGTGAAAGGGTTAATTTTATAGCATCCGCTGGCACATTCTGTTATGTGGCTATGCCCTTTGGACTAAAAAAATGCAGGAGCTACGTACCAGCGATTGGTGGAAAAGGTATTTCGTCCGCAAATTGGAAGAAATGTCGAAGTCTATGTAGACAACATGTTAGTCAAAAGCAAAGAAGCTCGAAATCACGTTGCTGACTTGGAGGAAACATTTGCTATCTTGAGAAAATGTAGATTAAAGGTCAATCTAGGAAAATGTGCGTCCGGAGTTCGGGGAGGCTGCTTCCTTGTCTTCATGGTCACTCAAAGGGGGATCGAAGCTAATCCTCTCTAAATAAAAGCCATCCTAGATATGAAAGCACCAACTAATGTCAATGAAGTACAACAATTAATAAGAAGGATCGCCACTTGAGTCATTTTATTTCAAAAGCTGCCGAGAAAAGCCTACCTTTCTTCAAGGTACTAAGAAAAACAAAGAGTTTCGAATGGGATGCTTCCTGTCAACAGGCATTTGAAGAACTCAAAAGTTACCTGCCGGGACTCCCCCTACTGGTCAAATCTACCTAGGGGGACACCCTCTACCTGTTAGTCAATCCTCGGGCTATTGGCTCCGTCCTTGTTTGAGAGGAGAAAGGAAAACAAATGCTTAATGGAGCAAAGGGCAGGTATACCCCTATCGAAAAAGTGGCCTTCGCATTAGTGGTCACAGCTAGAAGGTTGCGCCCCAACTTTCTCTCACACTCTGTTGGGGTTAAGACAAATCTGCCATTGAAGCAAACACTGGAAAAACCTGATACTTCTGGACTTATGGTGAAATGGGCCGTGGAATTAAGTGAGTACGACATACTATACTTACCATGGACATATTTCATTTTTTAGATGACTAGGATGTCGGCGGAGACACCCCCCCCCCCCCCCCCCCCCCCCCGGACGGAGAAATAGTTACTTGATGTGGACGGATCATCCACAATTCAAGACAGCAGAGTAGGCATTGTTGTCACCTCTCCTCAAGGATAAGACCTGGAGTTTGCTATCAAATTTGGTTTAAAGGCCTCCAACAATGAAGCAGAATATGAAGCCTTGCTGATGGTCATGAAAATGGCGCACGTAGCAGGAGCCAGGCATTTGGCGGCCTACTTAGACTCCCAGTTAGTAGTTAAACAAGTAGAAGTCATGTATGAAGCCAAATAGGAAAATATGATACAATATCTGCTACAAATAGCCGAGCTTAAAATGGTCTTTGAAAGTTTTCAGCTTACACAAATCCCTAAGGAAGAAAATACCAAAGTCGATTGCCTCTCCAAGCTTGCCAGTTCTTTAGACGACTGTAGGACAAGTCACATTACCATTCAATATCTCTTTGAGCCAAGAGCTCCCCTAGCATTCCAAGCAATCTCCTCCCCTGAAGATTGCAGAACATCCGTGGTTAAATGGCTGGATGAAGGATCTCTCCTAGACGATAGATGGGAAATCGCCAGGCTTAAGACACGAACCTCCAGTTGCTTGCTACAAGGAGTCCTTTATAAAAAATCTTACACACACCCCCTACTTCAATGTTTATCCCAACAAGAGGGACTCCATGTCCTCAAAGAAATACATAGCGGATGTTGTGGAGCTCACGGAAGATCTGGGATAATAGCTAATAAAGCCCTAAGGGCAGGATATTTCTGGATAACTATGAAGCAAGATGTGAAATAATTAGTGAAAAAGAACGATGTCAGAGACATTCTTGTCTCATACATCAACCGATAGAACCCCTAACCACTATGCTATCACCATGTCCCTTCACGCAATGGGGGATAGACATAGTAGGTCGTTTCCCCCTAGCCCCCGGCCAAAGAAAATTCCTCCTAGTCGCTATCGACTACTTTACCAAATGGGTGGAGACAGAACCTCTTGCTTGCATCACAGATGGAGAAATGATGAAATTCATATGGAAAAACATCATCTTTTGCTCTGGACTCCCTGATAAATAATTTCCGACAATGGTGGCAATTTCAAAGGACGAAAAATACAAGAATGGTGTGAGGTATTACATATAAAACAAAGGTTCACTTCCATATCACACCCCCAATCTAATGGACATGTAGAAATTACCAACCGTATTTTAGTACAAGGAATATAAAGAAGATTAGAAAGGGTTGGTGGAAATTAGGCAAAAGAGTTGATTAGTGTCCTATGGGCGTACAGAACGATCCCCAGAGGATCCATAGGGGAAAATCCCTTCACTTTGGTGTACGGGACGGAAACCATCATTCCTGCCTAATTAGGGATGTCTTCTCACAGAATTATGCACTTTTCGGAAGATTATAACACCCAATCCTCAAAGAGAACCTAGATTTCATCGAGGAACTAAGGGAGAAAGCCTTTATTCGCACACAGAGATATAAAATATCATGATCAATGCCTACAACAAAGAGTAAAAAGCAGACGTTTTCAGGTTGGTGACTTTGTATTACGAAGGGTGGACACGTTAAAACATATTGAAAAATTGGATCCCACATGGGAAGGTCCTTATAAAATCACAGAAGTAATAGGCAGGGGGGCATACGAGCTAGAAGACCTTGAAAGACGCCCTCTTTCCTCGCCCATGGAATGTGCATAACCTCAAAAGTATTACGTTTAAGAGAGATGTCCTCCCCCTACTCGAGTCTTCTTGGATGACCTCCCCTAAGTATTTTCTAAAGGGTCGCCCTCTCCTAAAATTCGAATCCTCACAAAGGATACATTTTAAAAATCCTCCTGAAGGATACCTTCTAATATTGGGACATCCCCCTACTCAAGTACGTCGTCCTTCCTAACTTCAATACATTACATCAAGACGAGGCAAAAATTCTCATAGGAGTAAGCCTTGTAAAAAATGCATATAGGCATCCGTCACAGGACAAGGCTTCTGGGTCCCTACCCAAAAAGCCCTCATACGCCATCACTTACTTTATCACAAACACATGCCCTATTTGCGCATAGTTCACAAGTATATAATGCACAAATTAACCCTATTTTTGAGAATACCATATGCAGGAATCACGAGCATAGGGCATCCCCCAGGGAGAAGGCATCCCCTATGACAGGTCTTCCTGGTCAAGGCCAAGATACTCTGTTTATCAAGTAACACAACATAAAGCAAGATATAGCAAGAAAAAGCAGAGATCGCATTACGATCCCTAGCCTAAAAACATGACTAGGGAGGAAGCAAAGAGTATCATCCAAGATAGAAAACAAAAATTATTTCATCTCCATTCTTGATGGAGGGAAAAAAACAGAAGTAAACTTATTCTTAACGAGGGAGGGAGTCAAATTATTTCTCTTCCTTATTATCCCCACAAGCGGGGCCGTTTTTCTCTACAATCTTGTCACTCACAGGAGGGATATCCACTATTACTGCCAAAAGTCTTTCAACAATGGCCAGAGGTCCCCGGCTCTGGAGTTAATTATTGTTGCGGGAAGGGGACCTCTCTTTATGTCAGTAGCGACTTCCCCCAGGATACGGTCTAGAGTCTCCTCTGCAAGGCATACCCCCAGCATTAGTGTGACCCTCAAGATGTTTATAAGAAAGCAGGAAGAAAGTAACCTGAATCTGGGGGAAGATCATCCCCTATTGGGGTAGGAGCAAAGGGTTCAGGAGCATTTTCCATAGCCGCACCAAAGTCAAGGAAAGAAGGTTTCTCCCCATTAGGAGGATACCCATTCGCCATAAACTGTTCTTTACAAGCTGTGAAACCATGCTCGAAGTAAGGACCAACGACCTTGTTCAATTCCTCCTGATACTCGGAAGACTTCTTGAAGGCCTCTAAGCGGTTGGCCCAATACCTCTCCAGATAGCGCTGGCCGTCTTCAGTATTGGGGAAATCCAACTCTGCCTTCGCTACCTTTTTCTTAAGGGCACCCTCATGCCCTACCACGTCCTTCCTCAACTTTTTCAGCTCTTTCTCCTACTGTTGATTATAGTTGACGACATCTCTCTTCTCCTCTCTCAACTTGGCAACATCGGAGTTCAAGCGATCCACCTTTTCCTCCAACTTCCGCCATTGCGTCTTACTCCGAGAAGTAGGAGAAGCCTCGCTATAGTGGGAAAAAATTTCCCCGCACAGCGAAATCCCCTGCGCATGAAAATGAGATTATCAAAGCATCACTATAAAAAAAAAAAGAAGAAAAAAGACATGATAGTAATGTACCTTGAGGAGATAAGAGGAAGTCATCCCTTCCAACACTTCTCGAGACAGGGGCTAGCAATTGTCTATCTCCCGAAGACAAATACTCCCCACATGAGCTCACCTACTAGAAGGAGGTTAGTCCCCCTCTCTAACTCCAGAGACTGAGGAGTATGCAAATAGTTGGAAGGCTTTCGAGAGTACAAAAGAGGAACCCCCTTCGCATATTTTAAGGCAGGGTGAGGAGGAGGTCCTGAAGGTGGCTTAGTGGCACTTGAAGGAGGAGTGCTGTAAGAACCCATCCGCGACTTCTTTGAAGAGCCCCCGAGTCCGATGCCAGCGGAAGGAAAGGCGGGCTGCTTTCCCTTGGATTTGCTAGAGGGAGAAGTCTTTCTAGGTGAATGGGAAGAAGGAGATCCCCCATCACAACCCCCACCAGCTTGATTACGCAGCAGCTCCCCAACATGATGCTCGCTATTAAAAAAATCAAAACGCAAAAACACAGATTACGACCCAGAATAAAGTTATATAGCGGGAAATTAATAAAAATATAATTACAAAATACCACGGGAATCCCTCAAGGGTTCCACCCTTGGACTTAAGCTGAAATATCCTAAATGTCTCTCATCTAGTAGGGAGCGACAATCGTAAGGATCCCCATTCAAAGTGTCAAGGAGGGAACACAAGGCGGCATCCCCAACATCCATAGGGGGAGGAAGCTTCTCCACGCAGCGATGAGGAAAACACCAGGGGGATGAACACAATGTAAAAAGAAGCTCCTTTTCCAACTGTTGGGAGCACTAGGGGTTGGTAAAAAGATACTCCAGGATGAGGAGTTAAAAGGAAGAAGCCTGTCTCAACATGCTTTAAATGGAAGCATTTGGCAAAAACTCTTGCAATCACTAGAAAACCATGGAAACGCAAAACCATTAAAAACCCCGCTAAAATCCTAAAGGGATTGGCACTAATTGATATAAAGAGACCTGCAAAAGGCGAGCGATATCGAAATAAAAAGAAGGTATGGGAAAACGCAAACTCGAGCTCACTTGAGCAAGAAAGGAGGCTAAACAATTACTCAGAGGAGTCTGAGGACGACCGAAAGAGGAAGGAGTATAAATAACAAAAGAAGAAGAGATGTGGAGCTCAGAAATCATGCGATCAATGTCAGAGTTTCTCAAAAGGGAGGACCCCTAATTCGCAGACGGAAGGGGGATCTCCTTTTCCCCCTCGTCGGGAGAGGAGTCCTCCCCTTCACCTCCCTCAGCCTCACCTTCCTCACCCATATCACTTACCTCTTCCCCCTCAACCCCCTCATTCTCTACATCCTCATCATCTAGCAGACGACGTGTAGCCGCCGCCTCCTGCATCTTCAACCACCTTGGGATAAAGTTGGATCAAGGTCCATCCTACTGCAAGTAACTTCCTAAGGTTCCTGGTATGGCAAGACTTCTTTGATAAAGCAAATAGATTCATCCGACGAAGGCATGGGAGAGGTCACAATGTAGAAAAAGAAGCGAAGAATTCTCAAGAAAAAAGAAAAAAAAAGAAACGAGCAAAAGAACTTACAGTGATGAGGATGCAACTACCAAGTCTTCAAGAATTTGGGAAAAAGGAAAATGAAGAGGAGAAGTTGCCTGCTATTAAGGATGTAGGAGAAGTTATGGCCCATGATCATCCACTTAACCATCCCTAGTTGTACGGTTACAGGCCACGTCATGCGAAGAAGAGTGAGGAGGAAAGGCAGTTACCCTAGTACTAGTAGCTATAATGACCACACATAGACGGAGCCATCATCTCGCCTTTGACAAGGCAGACAGGTGCGAAGCCTGATGTTTTCAAAAAAAGAAAAGGGCGAAGGCGGGAAACAACACGGCGGAAGGAGGAGGATGCCCTGACCCCTACATCAGGGAGTGGCCTCGGGAAAGAAACAAACTCTTACTCTAAGAAGGAGACGGGGACGCCCCTCCTCCTTAGAGTGGGGGGGACTGAATGATATGTACAACCCAAGGGATTTGGCCCATTACATATTTTAGAGAAGCCCATAGCTGTAGGAGAGAGAGCTCCTGGCTTTCCCCTACCAGCCCAACCGCATATGTGAAGAAGAAGGCCCAACCTATCCACTAGCTCGACCCAAGGGTACGGCCCAATCATTAGTGGGCCATTATAGGATTGCCTACATAAACTGCCACTTAAGACTACCTGTCCTACCTGGAATACGCGGGGCCAAACAGGTCCCCTTAGCACTTCGGACTCCTCGTACCCAAAGAGTCCATGAAGACAAGGACTCTTTCCCTCAACAAAAACATACAAGCATATCTACAAGGATAAGATAACATCCGTACCTGGCCTAAACCACTTTTATCCATTCACCCCATAACTCGGGGACGTACAGACTCCTACACAAGAGGGACACTCCTTCTATATAAGCAGGTTTTGTTCCAGGTAGGGGGACGTTCTCCTCTCTCTCAAACTTTTACTCTTATAGTCAATACTTTGTGTTCTCTTTTCACTCTCAACACGACTCATATCACAGATCTGAATATCCTATCACGACTCTTTACTCGAATTTTATTTATCTCAATTATTTTCTCTTTAAATCGATACTGACTTGAGCTCGGAGTGCTAACCTGTTGTTTTGCAGGTCTCATCTCCTAAGCTCTCTTTTTTCGTGGCCTAAGCCCGAATCATCAGTCCAAGCTCATTGGACCCGTGCTACTTTTGCACGCATCAATACTAAAATTCACTTTTCAAACTAAAAATTTATATGCAATATAATAATTATATATTATTAATTAAATTAAATTATTATTATTTAAATATATTTTATTTTTTATAATTAATATTAAATAAATATCAAAATATTCAAAAATTAATATCAATTATTTATTATAAATAATAGTTAAATTACATATTTAAATTATTTAATATTTAAAAATTAAAAAAATATTTTTTTTAAATGTCATTTTCTTCGTCTTGGCCGACGACGGGGCCTCCGTTGCCCAAATCTGGCCATCGCCCCTTCCAAAAGGGACGGAAGAAAGGGGCGACGGTGAGGTCGCCCTTGCCAGTGGTCTGGGCGACATTGTCGTTGCCCAATTTGGGCAGCGAAGCCGTAGGCAGCAGCCGTCGCCGCTGGATATATATTACAATATAGTGTATGTATTGTATGTATTGTATAAATATAAATATATATAAATATATAATATATTTTAGTTAGTTAAGATCTGGACCGTTGATTGTTTACAATTAAACATCAATGGTTGATATCAGAAGGGTATAACGGGCAATTCAACAAAAATTTAACGCCTTTAGGGCTACCTAACAGAAGGGGAGAGTATGCAATAGTTTGGAAAATACAGGGGGTTATTTGCCTATTTTTTTAACACGGGGGGTTTTTTAGCTAAATTTTGAAAACACGAAGGGGTTTTATGCAATTTACGCTTTATTTTATCCACTCTAAATTTTTCCTTGTACATGTTTTCAAACATTCTTTTTAATTCATTAAGGGTAAAGTAGTAGTTTCATTCAATATTTAGGGGCTACATAATTATTTTTTATTTGATGGACGTATTTGTAATTTTTCAAGCAAAAAGAGGATATTCGTAATCATACAAAGTCTAAGAAAAATTAGTTGTAACACTAGAAAAAAATGACTATTAGCTACAACTTTAATAACTATATGGATTAAAAATCGTAGTAAATAATTTTTATTAACCACAGCTAAATAAAACTGATATAAAAATATATATTTTCCACCATAAGAAAGTTATTTGCTATGGCTAAGAGCCATGGTAGAAATATTTGCCATGACTTTAAGCAATGACAAATACTTTTAACCACCCTCACAGATACCACGGTCACAATCGTTGCATGACCATTGTTAATAATTATTTGTTATGGCTTTTTATTTTTAACCATGGCAATTAATCATGGTTAAATATTATGTTTTTTGTAGTGTAATTTACTCTTAATTAAATTATAAATTATTCTTTAATAAAGGAAACCCATTAATACGAAAAATATGCTAAACCGAACGACATCGACACATAATTAAAAAGCCATATATATATACACACACACACACATTAGGAGTTCATTGGATTAGGATACATTAGAACAAAAGAAATACACAAGTTTTTTAGAAGAAAAGAATAGAGAAGGTATTTGTTTTTGGATATGGAATACAGAAGTGACATTTACGTGCAAATCACGTGCAGTTTAAAGTACTTACACATAATAGTATAATATCCGACTGGCCTCGTGCAGGCAGCGCAGCGTGCCGTTAGGCGTAGAGTTAACTACGGGCAACAAAAATGCACACTACACGCCTTCCCATATATACTTCTTCTCCTTTGGACTTTGAGACCTCTCAAATGTCCCCTAGACATCAAACCATACAGCTGTTACTGAAAATAATGTAGGAATTCTTCTCCAATGGTTGTGTTTTTCTTTCATTATAATACACACACAAATGTGCAAGTAAACAAGAAGCCTCAGTGTGAACATAGAAATGAGGTCAAGGGAGAAAATCCAAGGGGACAATGTTTGAAAAGGTCAAGGGCATGAGTTGGCTGGCTGGCTAGCTAGAGTTAGTATACATGAGGATTAAAAGTGAGTAGGGGACCTAGATATTGTCAAAAATTTACACATCTCAAACTTTGACCCCTTTTTCATTTGTTTTGAGTATGTCTTTTCTAGGGTTTTGTTAATTACATGTTTTTAATGTACTTGTTAGAGGCTAATAATGTATGAATTTGAGTTTTTGATTTAATATTATCAGGTGTATTAATTATGGAATATTCTCTAATTCGCCGAAATAGTTCATTTTTTTATTTGCACTATAAGAAAATGGCTCAACAATTATGAAAAATATCAACGTCGAATTAATTAGTAAGTAAAATTGTCGTTGCACCATCTGATATAGTTATATTTTTTTCCAAATTGAATATATACTATCACCATCTGCACACTCGATTGCTTAATTTTCTAAATTTAAAATATAAATATTTATTATAAGATGTTATGAATTAATATTTCTAATTATCAAAGTATTTATTAATTTATGATAAATGAAATAAAAAATAAAATTAAATTGAACATAGAAAATAAATAAGAGATGAAAAAAATAAAACTTTAGATAAGAAAATTAGTGAGCTGAGTGATGACAAAATTAAATAAAGAAGAAGTTAGTGAGAAGAGGAGGAAAAAAAGAGAGAGAAAATTCAATTGGTATTATCTTTCTAAATTGGAGAAATATTGTCAATATATGAAAAAAAAAAAACATTAATAGGCCTTTGATGCTTTATTAACAATATATTCAAATAGGGGTTCTTTTGTCGATAAACTAAAAAACACACACCAATAGGCCTTTAATTGATCAATATAAAATAATTGAATTTTCAAATATCACAACTTAAACACCATAATAAATCAACACTATTAATCATAGTTAAATAAAACTAAAGTAAAAACTCAAATATTTACAACGTACGATTAATCAATATTCGTCATTGTTTTTAGTCATAGTCAAAACATTTGATATGGTTAATGTTTTGGCTTCACTTGCACATACAACAGTTAATAGCCATTGCGAGCATGATTAATTTGTATTTGTCACGATTTTCTTCTTTTGATTATAATGATTAAACATAGTGAAAATTTATATTTATTGTAATGACTATTATAATGTGCCAAATGCATAATTTCTAAAATATCCTCACTTTAATAATATATCCACATTAATTTGGGTTGTGAAATACGAAATTTTTAAATATCCCATTTTTATCGAATATCTCTATTATTTTATACCTATAATTTTATAAATTCTCGTTTCTACTTTATGTATATGTCGAGTGTACTCCACCAACTAAGCAGTAGTATATAGATTACTAAGTACAATATTGACCACACTCAGCTCACAACCTCACTCTTGACTCCCATCATTTATTTTTAGGGATAATTACTCTCCTGTTCCATGAGATTTGGTATAATTATTTATAAATTTTTTATAGTTTGGAAAATTATATCTAGCACCAATGAGGTTTGCCTACCTCTAACAAATAAGTTCATCCGTTAGTCAAAATTCATCGAATTGACTGATATTAACCAAAAAAAATAGAAAAAATATATATTAACCCTTGATTGACTTATTACTGACTTATTGCATGTTCAATAATTTTTTTGGACTAATTACCCTTATAACGGTGAAGATATACATCCTCAGATACATTAACGCGTGAAGACGTATGAGGGTAATTTGATCGTAAAAAGATTTATTTGACCTACAATAAATCAGTAAAAAGTCAATTAAGGGTTAATATAGTATTTTTACTATATTAGTTAATATCAGTTAATAAGTTAATTAAAGGTTAATAGTATTTTCACTATAGTATTTTTGATTTTTTTTGTTAATATCAGTTAATTTGGTGAATTGTTACTAATGGAGGGACTTATTTGTTAGATGAAAGCAAATCTCAGGGGTGCTAGATGTAATTTTACAAACTATAAGGGATCTACGTGTAATTACACCAAATTTCGGGGAGGGGAGTGTAATTATCTCTTATTTTTATAGTTTTCTTGGTAAACTTTAATGAAAATGGGGATGCATTTACTACCCTTTGTTGTCTCATTCCCATTTCTACATAAAGCCAGCAAGGTTTGAGCTTTACTCAACTCTCTCCCTCTCTCTCCTCTCTCTCTATCTCTCACACACACACACGCACACCAAAAACACACACTAGTTGCACATTCATCCTTGTCCCTCTGAACTTAACAGTAGCTGAGAGCAAACCTCATGGAAAACACAGTACTGAATGAGGAACAGATTGTTGAGTTCCAGGAAGCCTTCAGTCTCTTTGACAAAGATGGAGATGGTCAGTCTTTTCATCTTTTTTTCTTTTTTTTTTTTTCCTAGTCTATTGTTGTTCTTGTCTTGACAGCATTCTGTGTTCCAGTTCAGACAGTGGTATTTCCTAATATTATGATGACTGCATAGTAAATTTCTTGGTGAAAACGATTTTAAGAAACTTGTGATCGATTAACAAAAAAATGAAACTGCAGGCTGCATCACCGTAGAAGAACTGGCTACAGTTATAAGGTCTTTGGATCAAAACCCCACTGAGGAAGAGCTGCAGGACATGATCAATGAAGTAGATTCAGATGGGAATGGAACATAGAATTTGCTGAGTTCTTGAACCTCATGGCCAAGAAAATTAAGGTATGGATGATCATTAATGTTGTTTTTCTCAATCACAAAGCACAGTATATTTCCTAGGAAGATAACTAAGTGGATGTCCTTATTAAGATTCATATGAAAAGATATGATTTTTATATCATGTTTATTACTATGGTTAAAAGTAGAATATCGATTGCGCACTGATTATTAATTGGCTGTTGTTTCATGAGGGAGAAATTACACATTTAGTCCCCACAGGACAGGGAGTTCAATATTTTTGCCTTTTAATTTACGAGATTTTTAAAATAGTCACAAAATTAAAAAAAAAATCAACATATTTAGTTCTATAAATCCCATAAAGCAGAGGTTTTTATGTGTCGAGTTTTCTTAATTTTGGAAAAATTTTGAAAATTTTGTAAAGCATAAGATTAAATGTGTCGATTTTGCTCAATTTTAAGACTATTTTAAAATTTCATAGAGCATAAGGCTAATGTGTGAGCCTCTTATCTTATGGGACTAAAAGTGAAACTTTGCCTTTTATGGGTAAGGCTGAAGCATTGACCATAACTTAAAACAATGATAAAAATCATTTTGGTCATAGCTAAAATAAAAGTATATGTTCATTGACAATTGTGTAATTGTGTGGATGGTATCGATTTATCATAATTTTTAGGATAAATTATATTGTCACATACTGAAGTTAGATTAATTATATAAATACCCAAGTTCTCTACAAAATTACAAATACACCCGCTAGGAGAGTGACGGGAATCAAAGTAATGTACCTTAAGTGCTCTGTATAAGTTTTTGCAAAATTACATGGCACACCCTGTCTACAGATTCCCATCGGGGTTAGAACACATAATCAGGGGTTGCAGTACAATTTTTTTAAATTGAGGGTTTCTTTCTGTAATATATCTAAACCTTTAAATGTGTAAATTATTCATTCTTTTTTTTTTTTTAAAATAATGTTCAATTAGATATTTTTGTATGCCTTTTATGCTACAAATTACTGAGTAAAGAGATGTGATGGATTATTTTGATCAGGAAACTGATGCAGAGGAGGAGCTTAAAGAAGCTTTCAAAGTGTTTGATAAGGATCAAAATGGTTACATATCAGCTAATGAGGTGAGTTTTTTATGCCTTGTTTGGTTTGATTTTCATTTTTAGTTTTGAAATAGGGATGAAAAGGAAAATTTTATTTTTAGTCTCACAGGACAAGAATTCAATATTTTTAGTCCTTTATTTTAAGAAAATTTCAAAATAATTTCAAAATTGGAAAAATTCGATACATTTAGTCTTTTACTTTATGAGACTTTCAAAATAATCTCAAAATTGAAAAAATTCGACACACTTAGTCCTCCACTTTACTGGATTTATGAGACTAAATATGTCGCATTTTTTCAAATTTAGGACTATTTTAAAAATATCATAAAGTAAAGAACTAAAAATATTGAACTTCCTATCCTAGTAAACGTATAATTTTGCCAGTGATAAAATTAAGTAAAAACTTATTTACTCAGGAAAAATTATAAAACGTTTTAGGAAATACTAGATATTTTATATTTATTAGGACAAAATTTTGGACTTGGAAAATTATATTTTGAATAGTAAATAATGAAAGTATGTTAGAATTAATTCATTTTGCAGTCAAACAATTTATTTTCAAGAATTCTATAAAAAATCAAATAATTAGAAAAGTTCTCAAAACTTTATATGAATAAAAAATTGAAAAATTATTTTGTAAATATTTGAAAAGAATTAATACTTAAATTAGTAAAAGAAAATGCTTGAAAACTCAAAATTTCATGGTAATACTAATTTAATAAATTAATTTATCTTAACATGAAAATTAATAAGACAAATTACGTCCACGTTCCTTTACGTTAGAATTAATTATACAAATACATATTGCCATTTACAAAATTACTAGTACACCCCTAATGTAACTTAACTTAGGGGGTTATTTGTTAAATTTTGCTTCTAACTTTATAAATTTACAAACAATAGAGCAATTTTTATATATAATTGGATATAACTTCAAGGGTGTTAATATAATTTAATATAAAAATAATTATGAATAATTACATATACACCCATGATTTATGATTTATTTATACAAATCACCACTATTTTTTCAAAAATTATTTATACACCCATCAAAAATATCAATCTCGATTACGCAAATTATCCGTACTTTTGAAAAAACTGTATATATACTCACAAAAAAGTCAACATTATTATACAAACTACTCCACTTTTTAGCTATCAGGGTGGTCTCTGTAACTACGCAAAAAATAAAAGTGACTTATACAAATAAATTATAGATCAAGGATACAAATGTAATTATACAAAATAATCATCCATAATTGTATTAGTAATAAAGTACATCGACATGTACTGTGTGTACTCTGATCTGACCAAAATCGGATACTAAAAGAATAAGAGAAGAAATAAATTATCTTTAAAATTTATTTTTAACAAACCCCCAGCTTCGTCACGTGATGATCAATCTAGGGGAGAAGTTAACGGATGAAGAGGTGGATCAGATGATCAGAGAGGCTGATTTGGACGGTGATGGACAAGTGAACTATGATGAATTCGTGAAGATGATGATGACCGTAGGATAGAGGATCATGCACCACTTTCAATTTTTCTTTCCTTTTCTTTTTTTTTTTTTTGTTTTTGGTTATCTCAAGTTTAATTTCCCACCAATTATTTCATTATTATTGTTAACATATCTAAATCCAGTCACAAAAAATAGGATCAATTTTGTTTTTGTTTTTTTCCTTTTACTAATATTTCAAGTTCATGTGCCATTTTTGCTGCTCAAATAGATTATTTTTATGATTGTATTTTTTTTTAACTCTAGTTCAAATTCAAATTTAAATTTCATGGATCTTTTGCTTAACCCGATGTTTATTTTTTTGGTAGAAAAATCTATTTTTTTTAGACAAACAAAATTTCACGTCAAATAGAATTATGACAAATATTGATGCGTACAAAAATAGTACGGGTCCAATAGGTATAAACTATGATTCAAAGCTTGGGCCAGAGCGTATGCCGTATGAGGAGAGGACTTGCAAAAAAGTTATCAGCACTCCAACGCCTAAGTTGGTATTGGATTCGAGATGAAATAAAGTAAAAAAATAAATAAATAAACTTGGTGAAAATCATGATGTGGTGAATGTTATCAATAAAAAGTACAAGAACACGTGATAATATGTTTGTAGAATACTTAGAAAGTGCTTTGCTCACCATCAAGACCCGAATGTGCCTATACTTTGAGGACTTATCCAATATTCACATGAATCTATAAGCTAGTATCGCTTAGCCTTCCAGAATCATTGGCCCTTATTGTATGATGAAACTATCGTCCTACAAAGTATTTGAGTTCATAGGATGGGTCTATACACGTTAAGAAAATAGTGGGATTAAGTTTTCATACAAATTGTCAAAAGCATCATTTGTAATCAAAACTCTAACTGACCATATTCCAGTCCTTATTTGTCCATGGAATTAGGTTTTAATCCAAAATGACATAAGGAGGAGCGATGTGGGACATTGTTTGGAATTAATGGCTTGGAGCATAAGGATTCATTAGGAAGTTCAAACTAGGTTTGAGATTTCATAAAACTAGAATATTCGATTTATCAAAGAAACATACTAGGTATGATATGATAGAATGAGCCCAAGGCCAGTGGGATGAATTCTAATGTGTTTTGTGTGTAAACGTCTTACTCATTTAGAATGAGGTTAAGATGTTTTAGGAACACAAAAGATACTAATATAACATTGTTCACGAAATTTTCCATAAAAGGAATTGAATTCCTACATTAGGGAGGAGTTGTTCAAGAATTAGTTGCACGAGACTGATGAGAAAGCTCAGGTTGTTCGAGATTCAGTCATGATTAACTGATGAGAATGCTTAAATTGTTCAAGAATCAGTTATATCTAACTGACGAGAAAGCTTAGGCATATTGGACATCCGCTACGTCTGTGCCGAAGACAACACGAAAGTGTTGGTTTGGTGTGATGGACCTGATGTTGCGTATGATTAGGGCATGACACAACGTATATAAAAAATACACAAATTGGCATTAAACAGTTTCAAAAGCAGTCTTTAATACCTAAATAAGGATTAAAGAAGTATGTCTGACACACGTTTGTGGAGAGTTGATTCTGAAAGGCTAAGGCGATGCCACCTTCCAGACTCATGTGAATAATGGATAAGTCCTCAAAATATAGTCACGTTCGGACTTGATGGTAGATATGGTAGCTCAAAAGGAGTTTAGGCAGACCCATGAAGCCGAGCCGGTATCATAGATTGCTCATGCTCAGATGGTTCTCAGCGATATGGGTAATTGGCTTAATAGTCAAGTGGGAGATTGTTGGAATGGTTAACAAAAAACCAATTGGATTGGTTGTTTTTCATTCGACAATCTTTATAAAATAATATTAGATTGATGAATACGGAAAGAATTCATCAAGATGGCAATGTGTTCGTTGTGCTTACCATTGATATTGAACAGGGTTTCAATGTCACAACGAAATGCCCACGGACCAAAAGATTAAACCTGTGGAGGTGGGTTGCGCATAAGTTTGGTAGTTATGAAACCAATTCCTGAGGTTCGGTCTAAAATGTTCTAAGTCGAGGACCTCGAGACTGGGTATCAAGAGTCCTATGGAGACTTGCACTAAGTACTGCAGTCGTGTTTCGACGATACGACGTAGGTCACCTGTACAGTTTTAGTGGGTTGGATGGCAAGGTAGTCAACTGACTGAAGTGACTCACGAAAATCATTTTTGGCCAAAGCGATTGATCGATCAAGAATATGTTTCCTAGATCTGATTTGTAGAGTAAACGCATTTCGAGTATTAAGCATAGTTGCCTAGTTAAGGATGAGAACCGACGCTCAATTCCATACCCTAGACTAAGGCAGGGTGATGATTGACAGTAGGACAATCCTCGTATGGATTCGGAGCCTAAATATTGACACCTACATTCACCTAGTCTCTAGTGCCATAGACCGTTGCTAGACGGCCACCCATGCTAACAGGCGATTTTCTAGTTATGGGATAATCGAAAATAATTAATTAAATTGTATTATTGATTGTGTTGGACATACGCACCCAACTCTAGCTAAGGGTGAACCTAAAGGGTCACACACAAATCATTATGGAAGTGATGGAATTAATTTGGAATTAATTTCGGAAGAAAAAAATTAATTTAATTGGATTAAATTAATTCATGGAGAAGAGAAAATGAATGATTGGATCATTTATTTGGAATAATCAATTGGATGGATAGTCAATAATTTAATTAATTGAATTAATTAAATTTTGGGCTTAGCATTTTTTTAAAATTAATTGGATTAATTTGAAATTGCTTTAGCTAATTAATTTATGAATTGGATTCATTAATTAATTAGTAGATGAGCTTGTTTAATTAATGAATTAGATTCATTAATTAATGGAGATGGCTTAAAATTAATTAGTTGGATTAATTGATTGGGCTTAATTTATAAATTCGATTTATTAATGGAGCATATTTGGGCCTATGTATATTTAATTAGATTAAATATTCACATGAGTTTTCTATTGAGTATTTATTTAATTGGATTAAATAATAAGTCCTATAGATTAAAATTAGACTTGAGTAATTTATTGGACAGATTAAATTAATCCCAATCCAAACATACTAACCCTAGCCATTAATGGAGATAAATGTTGGCTAATCAAATTGATGATTGGTTGGCAACTTAGTGGTGTGAGAGTTTTGAGAATCAAGAATTGAGTGGAAGTTGTTGGAATTTTGGTGGGATTGAATTCTATAGACATAACAACTAATTTGTTCTTCTCTAATTCATACACATTGCTCACGGATAACGAGATGGTTAGTGTGAGTCTCTTATCAATTCTCTCTCTCTCTCTCTCCCCCATGCACTAGCCACGGTTTTTCATAAGAAAAATTTGAAATTCCATCTTCTCTTCTTTAATTAATGTTCTTTTTAAATTGGATTCAAATTGAGAACGAGGAAATTCCGGATACACTAATTAATAGAGTGATTCGGAATTCATCCTTTCTTCCACCGGATCTAATCCTTTCTAGCAATAGGATTAGATTGACTTCCATGGTATGGTGTGGACTTGCTTTAGAGGGGTTCTATGCTTGAACCTTCTAAGTGAACAGATCCGAGGAGAGGAGTTAACGCTTGTAGCCGTACAAGAAAAATGACGGAAAGGTATTTTCGATTTACGTTTTACACATCTTGCATTTTTCTCGTATTTGTGCATGGCCTATGTTTTTATTTAATACACCGAACGCCCGAGAAAGATCAAAGGTACACCCCTTGATCAAAATTTATTTATTTAGTTATCGCATAATTAAATCGTATTTTTCAATTTTTCGTGTTTTCTCCGCGCTTCCCGGACCAATCCGCTTCCTTTCAGGAGATACCTCTGTCATGTAGCGACAGGGACGGATCCTCTTCTTGGAACTCATTGTCCTTGCTATATACTTTGACCACTCGACAAGGCTTATGATGATTGTGTCTATGACGTAATCACCTCTCACATAGATCCAAAATACAGTCATAGTATGCACGTGATTTCCATGGTTCCTTAAGCTCGAGAACTACTCTCGTACTACTGGAGTTGGGGACTCAAGTCATACCTGACCAGCCTCCAAAGCTTCCATATGATGATCGCCGCAAGTCAGTTCAGTTGATTTGATACTTAGTCAATCAACCCATCAAGATCGCATAGACGTCCTACGTCTGTCGCCGATGAAATGCGGCACTGATCTAATGAATGCGACTCTTGATGCAAGTCTCCACAGGACGCTCGATGCCCATTCTCGAGGTCCTCGACTTGGAATATTTTAGACTCAACCCTGGGTAGTTGATTTCACGACTGCAATCCAATGTGCGGTCCAATTGCTGCGTGGTTGTTTGAATTAGTCTGTGGTATTTGTTGTGATGTTTGGAAAGAATATACAAACATGCATGATGAGCATAACAAATTATATGCCAATGGTGAAATACTCATCTTATTCACTCAATAATTCGCTTCCAGGTCACCTATCCTAATAATCTCCTACTTGACCTAAAGCCAATCACCCATCGACCTCAATCCCATCTTATCCAGATGCTGAGTATGAGCAATTTGCGACATTAGCTTAGTAGGTGGATTTGATGTATTTTCTACTAAGCTGACTCAGTCCATCCTGACATCGCCTCTGCTCACCATCTCTCTAAGCAGATTGTAGCGTCTAAGAATGTGTTTGGAACAGTGATGAGATCTCGATTCCTTTGCTTGTGCTATCGCCCCGTTGTTATCGCAGAAGACAACTACAGGCTCAACAATGCTAGGTACCACACCCAACTCTTAGATTTTATCCAAACCGCTTCTTTAGGTGCTTCTGAAGCTGCTATGTATTCAGCTTCCATCGTGGAATCCGCTGTGGTAGCCTGATTGGAACTTTTCCAAGCAACCACACCACCATTCAGTTTGAATACAAAACCTAATTGGGACTTGGCATCGTCACCGTTCGATTGAAAGCTAGCGTCAGTATAGCCTTCCAGTATCAATTCTCCACCGCTGTAGATAAAAAAATATATCTTTAGTCTTTCTCAAGTAGTTGAGTATGGTCTTGACTGCCCTCCAGTGCGCCTCCCGGCGCATGCCTGATATCTGCTGGTCACACTCAAAGCATAAGCGACATCTAGCCTGGTGCATTGGACAACATATTGAATGCTTCCCATGACTGAAGCATAGGAGATGTCCAACATCCTTTTAAGCTCCTCATCAGTCTTGGGAGACTGCTTCTTGGAGAAGTTAATCCCATGTCTCATTGGAAGGTGTCCTCGTTTTGAGTTTTTCATCTTGAATCTCTTCAAGACTTTCTCAATGTACAAGGAGTGGGTTAGCCCTAACATCCTTCTAGATCTATCCCTATCATTACCAAAAAAACAATTTATTGTTACGATTTTGTAAGATTATTGGAACGACTTTTCTATTTGTAATGACTTTGCCTACCGCGGATTTTCCTATCATTATAAATAATTTGTAACAGTCATTATAAAAGTCGTTACAACTTGTAATGGCCATTATCAAAGTCGTTATAACTTGTAATGGTCGTTGTAATTCCTTCCCTTTAGCCGTTACAAATTCAGTTAATTAATTAAAAAGCATTTTGTAATTGCTTTGTAACGGCTGTATGAAATTATATTTGTAACTGCCTTTGTAGCACCTTTAGGTATGGTTTTCCTATTAATTTGTCATGGATTTTGTAATAGTTTTTGTAACGTGATGGACTATTTTGGTAACTTTTTTGCCACATTATTTGTAACGGTCTTCGAAACGGACTTTGTAATTGCTTTTAGTACTTGTGTTGTAACGGTCCTTATAACTATTGTTGTAACAACTATAGAGCATTGTAACTCTTTTTGGCATAGTATTTGTAACGACTTCTAAGATTACTCAAATTTTCGGTGTTACAAAAGCCTTTACAAAGACAATTACAATAAGATAAATTTTTTTATTTTGTAATATAATTTAATATTGAATTTATTTAATTTTTATTTATTATGATTATTTTTAATATTTAATTTAATATTTGTTTTTTTGACATAATATTTATAAAAAAATTCATAATATTAAAAAAATACTAATAAATGCATTATAAAAATAAAAATATTGTTTTAAATTGTAATTTTTTACAAAATTAGAAAAAGAAAATTCTAATCTAAATCATGGCCATCTAAGGGCGCATGCTCGTCCTCGTCGTCGTCGAGTCCGGTGGCGTCAGCTGGAGGCTGGGGCACTACACGATTGGGCCCGTCCGGATCGCTGTTTCTAATGTATCACTCGATCATCTAGACCTAATCACGCAAGTGGTCACTCTACCGCTAAGGCGGTGAGGGCGTAGGAGCAGTGGAGCAGCTAGGTTGTGAGGGTCCAACAATTATCTGGTGGGCGTCGGAGCCGAGACCGAATACTGGGCCTCTTTTCCGACCGCCAGCTGCTGACATCCACAAGAGCTGCTCGTTCAGGGTCACCGAGGCTTGAGACGAGGGTACCTGTTCCTCGCTGCTGTTCTCTTCAGCCTGGCGTTCCCTCAACAGCCTCAAGAACATCTCCTGAAAACATGTTAAATAATTAGATTAAAAAGATAATTATAAATTTAAAAAAGTAATATGTACCGCGACCTCCTCCGCCGTCGAACTGCTCCACTGGCTGTCGTCCTTCTTTGTACACTTTCTTGAACACCTCCATCTGATTGACTGGTGTCCGAGTTGTATCTCCTGTTCAAAAATCATTGTTAATTAAAAGTGATTAGAAATAAAAAAAATAAAATTTTATTATTATTAAAAATTAATGCACTTACCAACTTGCGCTTGTGCGCCCCAACCAATGATGACCCCCCGCGGTAGACGGTCGTTGCTGCTTTCGGGTTGGCCGCCCAGTTAATCTTATTCTTGGCCGACTGTGCCTGGAATTCTGAGCTCACTCAGAACTCCGAAAGCTAGCACCAAATCTCCTCGGCCAGTCACAACGATCTGGCCAACTGGTTCTAGGCGTCGGCAAACCGCTTCTGCAGGAACTTCCCAGCTTGCGACTTGACGAGCTTGAACATGCTCTCGTCCTCGCAGTCCTACCAGTAAGAAACCTGCAAAATTGATATAAAAAAATAACTAATAGAGTGTATAAAAAAAGTAAACATAAATTTTAATTAAAAATAAATAATAATATAATTACTTACGTTCAGCTTCTGGAACAAAAATAGATGGTGCTCCTATGGGACCTGCCATATGTTAGCCCAGGAATGCGGATAATGCCCTTTGACCACATTATTGATGGCAGTGTGAAAATCACGGTCGGACCTGAAGAAAAACATTGAAAATATTATAATAAATAATAAATATTAAATATTACAAGTTATATTAACAATAAATTAAAAATACATTCGTACCTCGTATTCTGGAGGTTGATGTAATGCCTCTAGGCCTGTGGGGCAAGGAGTGGCGTTGGTGGTGCTGGTAGTGGTGACGCATCCCATGGCCGAGCCTGGACCTCTGAGTTGGTGGCCCCCGCCCCATCTGACTCCACTGCACCCAGAGTCAGCAGGAATCGACTGGGGCTGGGACACAGCCTCTGATGACAGGGTGGTCAGCGTAGGATCCGCTGGCTTAGCCCGGGGAGGGTTGGGAGGGCCACGATCATGGCCGCGACCACGACCCTAGCCTCGATGCCCTCATCCAAGGGGAGGCGGAGCACCGGTAGACATTATCTGCAATTTTAAAAAATATAACAATAAAAACACATTTTTTTTAATTTTGTAATATTTTCATAAATCTCCTACTTCCCTAAATTACCTTAAGGTCCTCTAATTTTCTAAAAATTAGAATTAGGTGCATAATTTTCATAATATTACCATATTTCACTAAAATTAACTAAAAGTCTTCTAATTTTATAAAAATTACAATTAAGAAAGCTCAAAGCTATTCACGACTCAGTCATGATAGACTGATGAGAAAGCTTTAGTTGTTCAAGACTCACTCATGTCTAACTAATAAGAACGCTAAGATGTCTAGGACATCCCCTACGTCTGTGTCAAAGACAACACGAAAGTGTTGGTTTGGTGTGTTGGACCTGATGTTGTGTATGGTTAGGTCATGATATAACGTATATCATAAATACACCAATCGGCAGTAAACAGTTGTCAAGAGTCTTTAATATCTTAATAAGGATTAAAGAAGCGCTTCTGACACATATTTGTGGAGAGTTAATTCTGGAAGGCTAAAGGGATACTAGCTTCTAGACTTATGTGAATAATGGATAAGTCCTCGAAGTATAGTCACGTTTGGACTTGATGGTAGGCATGGTAGCTTAGGGGGATTTTGAAAAGGATAGACACTTCAACGAAAAAGGATAGAACAAGAAAATATAACCCAGCGTCCGGCTGAGCTATGTAGAAGGCTACGAAGCCCTCAGGGATCGAATAGGGTCGTCCAGAAGAAGTAGGGCCCCGAATCATAAAATCATTAGGTATCACAAACCTAGCTCTAATCACATCTATATCACCTTCCTTTATGCAGGAATGAAAAGCCCTATAAGAAGCGGTACCAGACGTGACCACCATATCCATGATTTTTTTCTCTATGACTCTTCCTAGATATATGGTTTCTACTACCACTGACTTCCTCCTCACCTCTCTCCTCTTGGTGGTCGGATTGAGAATTATCGAAGAAGGCTGCCAAATTAATGAGAAAATCCTCAATCACCTGTTGATCCACTCTCTCGTCAGACATGATTAAAATTTTCGAAAAGGGCAGGTGACTTACCTAGAGACGAAGACACAATAAAATGATAACAAAGGAAAGACTAGAACCTACAAAATCAAAGAGTTAGAGGTTACCCTAGCTTCAGACGCGAAGAAAAGGGAGTTAGGAAATATTCTCTTTTTACCTTAGAATGGGAGGGTAAAAGTAAAAATAAAGGAAAATTCCCTATATATGATCTATTATGAACAATCCATCTATTTGAGGAATCAAACTTCTTCCTCTAGCACGGGTTCCCAAGAAAAATTCAAAACATAGAGAACTCTTTCTCCTTCTGTTTTGCAATCATTACAAATTAATGACAATAATTTAAAGAGATGGGAAAAATAAATGTTCTCACTGATACTCATATTATTGATTACTTAGAGAAATCAGAGATCCTGAAGTAAGAGATATCATTCTTAGCAAAATTGACAATAATGATAAAGATGTTGTTTCAAGTCCGGACATTTGGTTATAAATAACCCTCCCCTCCCCCTTTGTTTTTAGCCAAGCCCTCGGTAGGCGCTATGAAAAATTGACCATATAGGTGGCATGCAAAGTTTTAAAATTGATTCAAAATTTCATTCATTAATAATAAATTATATTTATTTATGAAATATGCTATACTATTTTTATAAATAATATTATTTAAATTAGTTATTGTATATATTTAAAAGAAAACACAAACGCAAATATATATATACATCAAACAAAATAACAATTAAATATCTAATAATTAATTTAATTAAAAAAATTACAACTAACTATATCTAATAGTTAAGTTAATTAAAACTAACTATAATTAAGTTAACTAAATAATTAAGAGAAAATTGGGGTGATGGTGTCACATTTTGTTCTCCTCCTATATCTCCACGTCCGACCACCTCGATACAAGTCTACCACCGTTGGAAAGCCCATTCAACATCGAGAATTTTAGCACCTCACCCACCATCAATCTCCAAGACGTCGGCGAGTTATCTCTATTATTTTGTTTAGAAAACCCTATTTTGCGCACCCATCTTCTATTGCTTTTTTCTCCGCAGTCCAACCACTTCTTCGTTCGAGCCTACCACTATTGGAAAGCCCATTCAAAGGCGAGCAATTTGATACCCCACCCACCACCAATATCCTAGACTTCGATTCTCTCTCTTTTTTGCTGGCCAACGTCGTTGTCGCCTCTCTCTCCTTTTGTTGGCCAACGTTGTTGTCGTCGCATTGATCTAGGCAACAACAACATCACCAGATCAGGGGATGGCCGGGGCGGGGAGTGGGGATAAGGGCAGGCGGGGTGGGGTGGGTGGGGTGGGAATATGGTTTTCTTTTTTCTTTTTTTTTAAAAAACATTATTTTATATATACAATATCTCTTTAATATTTGTATAAATTTCTAAAGGAATAAATATGAAGTATTTGTCAAGAATATTCCATATAGTGCAACTTGATTATCTAGATTTCTTGACTGTAATAAAAGATTCTAATTGGTTGTAGACTTCACTTTGACACTTATCAACACTTGATTTAAATAGGGAAAAAATGCAGCCACCTCCCTGTGATATGGGAAATGTGCAAATACCTCTCTATAAAAAAATAAATACCAAATTACCTCCCTATCTCTTTCAAAATAGAGCAATTTCCCCCCTTAGATGAGGTGGTGTGATACACTTTCTCCTTTCCCGATCAGGTATTGTTTTTAAGAATAAAAATATTTTTTTATATAATATATATATATATATATTATTCGAATATTTAATTGATATATAAAATATTAATAAAATATTATTTTGTATATATATATAACATTTTACAATATATATTTTTCTCAATTAAAAAAAAACGCAAATCCCCACCCCCATCGCCATCGCCGCCCCAACCCCGCCACCACCTCCAAGCTCCTGTTGGAATGGTTGAGAAAAACCCAATTGGATTGGTTGTTTGCCATTCGCCAAATTTTTATCAAATAATATTAAATTGATGAATATGGTAAGGATTCATCAAGTTGGCAGTAAGTTTCGTTATGCTTACCACTGATATTGAACGGAGTTTTCAATATCACAACGAAATGCCCACAGACTGAAAAGATTAAACCCACAGAGTTGGGTTGTGCATTGGTTTGGCAGCCGTGAAACCAACTCCTGAGGGTCGGTCTGAAATTTCCAAGTCGAGGACCTTGAGATAGGGCATAGAGGGTCCTATAGAGACTTGCACTAAGTACTGCAGCCATGTTTTGTCTGTAGGAGACGTAGTCGTCTATGTAGTTTTAGTGGGTTAGATAGCAAGGTAGTCGACTGACTGAATTGACTCACAGGAATCATCATAGGAAACCTCTTAAGGCTTGGTAGGTATAACTGGGATTTTCGATTTCGATAGTAGGGGATTAGTTCTCGGACTTGAGGAATCACGACAGTCACGTGCATACGAAGACTGTATCTTGGATATGGCGAGAGGTGATTGTGTCATGGCATGGTCGTCATAAGCCTTATCTAGTACAGTCGGAATATGTAGCGAGGATAGTAGATTCCGAGAAAGAATCTATCCCCTATCAATATTGTGAGAGCAAGATTTCCTATGCACTCTGAGATGGTTTAGACTCCCAAAGTCTATGACCATAGCGATTGATCGAGTGGGAGCGGATTTTCCATAATGATCAGTAGAGTAAACGCATCTCGAGTATGAGGTATAAGTGCTTAGTCATGGATGGAAACTGACTCAATTCCATGCGCTAAACTAAAGCTGGGAGATGGTTGACAGTAGGACCGTACACGAATGAAATCGGAGCCTAAATGTTCACGCCACTATTCACCTAGTCTCTAGTGCAATGGACTGTTGCTAGACAGTCACCCATGGTAACGGCTATTTTTAATTATGGGATAATCAAAATTAATTAATTAAATTAGATATAATTAATTTGTTGGTCATACGCCCAAGTCTAGCTGAGGTGAATCTAATGAGTCACACACAAATCACGAAAGGTGCGGGGATTAATTTGAAATTAATTTTTGGAAGAGGTGACTTATTTTAATTAGATTAAATTAATTCTTAGAGAGTATAAACGATTGGATCATTTATGATGAATAATCCATTAGATGGATAGTTCCAAATTTAATTAACTGGATTAATTAAATTTTGGACTCAGTCTTTTAAATTGATTAGATTAATTTAATAGAGGCTTGGGGTAATTAATTAGTGAATTGGATCCATTAATTAATTGGTAGATGGACCTATCTAATTAGTGAATTGGATTCATTAATTAGAAATCGGCTAGAAATAATTAGTTGGACTAGTTATGTTTGATTGGCCTTAATTAGTTAAGTGGATTGGATTCATTTAAATAATTAAATGTCTTTTGGGTTTGTGAGTATTTAATTGGATTAATATTCACTTGGACTTTCTTTTTTGGGTATTTTATTTAATTAGATTAAATGTTAGGTCCAACAAGAATGGTATGTGGCTTCAATTTAACTTGTTGGACAAGTTAATTGAACCCGGTCTAAAATACATCAAGCCCTAGCCCATGTTGACTTTTTGTAGGTCAAAGTAGCTGAATTTTGGTTAAAAAATAGAGTGAAAATTCGTGCACAAGGGTGAGATTAAGTGGTGGAGGTGTTTTGGAAAGTGGTTGAGAGATGTGGAAGTTAGAAGACTATGTGTTTCTTTCATATCTCAACTCTTGATTCCAACTCTTCAATTGACTACTCCTAGTCGATTTTGTTTTTGGACCATGATTACATATTTTATTGGCTTTGATGCATGAGTTTTTTATGCTTTTGTTGCATATCTATGTACTAGGATTTATGCATGTTTAATCTTGTGTTTTTTAAATTTTGGACAAGGGAATTTATGAAAATTTTATTTTCTATATTAATAACTCTTTCGGTTTCAGAATTTGTAGAAAATAAAAAATTAGTTTTTCCGAAAAAACAGTGGAGGCAGCAGATTGTGCGCGTAGGCTCGCGCTGCAGCAGCCGTTGGCCGAGAGCTGGGCACGCGCTGCGCGCCTGGGCATGATTGACCGGCTGCTGATGTCGGTTGGGCCGAGTTTTGCATGTATTTTAGTCCTTGGATATGTGACTTTTTTATTATGATATTGTTATCATATAGATGATGAGCATGAATATTTGTTGATTATTTTTTCATGCTTGTTGTTATGTTAATTGGATTAATATGGGATGATCACAAAGCCCTAGGACCACATGTATGGTTTATTTTCTATTTGGTTGGGGTCTACGTGCCTCTTAATGTTTCTCTTATCTCTCTCATTTTTAGCCTTGGAATAATAAGGCTTTCTTTCTCCCTCTTTTTGTACGTCCCACAACAACTGATTGGGGTTCCTCAATTTTTATGATGTAAGGATGCAAGTCCAAGACGATGAAGGCCCCATGGAGGAGGTCATTGATGGCCCACGGAGGAACTATAGAGAAGAGACCCGGTGGAGCACATAATGGAGAGTCCAAGAGAACAAAGAGGAATTTACTAGGCCTATTATCTATTAATGGGTTAAAAAGCTTGTAATAGCTTTATGGGCTTGTGATCATCCAATAGGGGCATGCAAGGCTTTTCTTTGCATGTGATGGATTTTATTTAATGCATTAATATATTGGATATATTTATCATGCAAAATACTAATATTGTGATGAGGTCTTAATCATATATTAATGAACTCTCACTTGGTTAGACCAAGTTAAAATATTAGACCTTAAAAATGAAAATGAACAATGGCTTGTTATTTTCATGAATCCCATCCATAGTAATGTAATGAGGATGCTAATTTCACCTATACGTGGTCTCACGAGTCGTGGCACGTGTGGACTGAAATGAACCTGCACTGTTACTATGAACGAAGTGAATACGTATCTTCCTGTGTCATGAGTTGTGGGGCAATAACGTGCGTTATGATTCGATTGATGGATTTGGACTAATGCCAAGTAATGTAATTTCCGTGCCTTCCATCCATAGTAATGTAATAAGAAAGACTACACATCTATTTTCCTGTCTCACGAGTCGCTGGGAGTGATAGTCTGCGTATGATTTGGTTGATAGGTTGGGTCTAACATCAAGTAATGTGTTTCGCTTGGAGTCCTTGAAATTATATAAAAATAATGAGGCAAAATGTCTTGGGTATCTCGTAGGTCGAGAATGGTATTAGATACTTCCCACAAGGTTATTTCCATGTGAATCGTAAAAGCGGAGCATGGAGAATTTCGTTTGTAGACCTCAAGCCAAGTAGGAAAAAGTTTCCTGAAACTCCATTTGAGAGTAATGGGCTTTCGTAGAAATAGTGGGAAGGTTAATGACTGAAGTGCAAGTCCTTAACTTGAATGTAATATTATCATATTCTACTAATATTTCTGTTCATTGTAGAGGTCTCAAAATCCACTTAATTCTGTACTTGAGGCTAATAATTTGATGGAACAAACTATTCGAATTTGCTGAGAAATCTGAGGATAGTCCTCGATTTCGACAATCAAACTTATGTTTTGGATAAGTCTCTGCCTTAGACTTTACTGAAAGGGTTTATGCCCGGAGAACGTTTGACATTCCAAAAGTTTACTCAGTGGCATAAAGACAATCGAAAAGTGTGCAGTATCGTACTGGGCTCAATAAGTAATGAGATTCAGAGTGATGAGGGATTATCGTGTGCAAGAATGATGGGATTATCTGTACGAGAGCATGGAGTGATGATCCTATCCCTAGTAGAGGAGCTCAAAGACCTCAAGGCTGATTTCGAAAAGAAAACGTACTTTGACATGATCCTGCAATTACTACCTCCCACTTTTGATCAATTCATTATCAAGTATAACATGAATAGCCTTGAGAAAAACCTTCATGAGAGTTGACTAACATATTGGTCCAATACGAGGCAACGATTGAAAAATCTACACTGTCAGTACTAGTAGGAGAGGCTTCAACCTCTAAAGCGAAGGGCAAGGTTGTCCGATGCGAGAAGAGGAAGAAAGATGAGACGTCTTCTACTGCTTCTAGAATTTCAAGTACTCCTGTTATACCGCTAGGCGGGGTAAAGAAAAGAGGAAGATGGTTCCTCAGTCAAAAATTCAGAATGATGTCTGCATTTATTGCCGAGAGAAGGGCCATTGGAAGAGGGGGTGTCCTAAGCTCTTTCCGATGAAGGTAAAGTCTTTAACTTGAGTATAAACATAATCGCTATCCTACTGTTGGTATTAAATACCAATGAACTCATAAATCTGCGAATGGTTTACAGGTGATGATGAGGAGCAGAAGAGTCGAAACAAGAAGGTCCCTAAGGCTTAGCGACAACGAAGCTGTTGCTGCAAAGACTAGGGACTTAGTTAGGCTTAGTGGTGATCATGTTAGGATAGTTCTTATGTAACCTAGAATGACCGAAAATAGTGTTATCAATTATTGTTGGACAATTTTTATTACATATTTTGATCACTAAAGTCTTTTCTTTGACAATGAATAGGATTTATGTCTGTTGGGTTGATAATTAAACTTTCACTCTCTCATAATTGGATTATGCATACTCAAATAAAGAATAAAAAATGATGATCAAGAACGAACTTACAGTCATGGTAGGTCAATCTTTTCTAGTTGAGGATGAGAAGATTAATGGGTTCAAAGAGTACTAGAAATAGGCGATTTGGATCCATTAGTTTTCAAAATCTTTACTAAGAGGGAGAAAGACCACAAAAGCTTTTTTGTGGGACAATGAGCTTACCAGTTGCGTGTTGGATTGGATCCAATGCGATATTTGCAAATCATTAAAACACAAGATCAGTGTAAGGGTTCAGAAGTCTAGTTTTGTTTGATGAGGATCAAACAATTAGACACGGAGGTGGTGAACCAAACTAATTACGATTGGATTAAGAGGGTGTGTATTTAGTGGAGTTTTTGAATATCGAAAATGATAATGTGATTCTCACTCAGTGAAGTTCTTCCTGAAAGGACAAGGTTGATCGGTCTCTGATAAGGAAGAAATCAAACTAAGTTGGACTTTTTTTTATCGATGTTCACTAAAACAAATTGGCCCTTATTGTATGATGAAATTCTCATCCGACAAAGTACTTTAGTTAATATGATGGTCCTATACACGTCAAGGAAATAGTGGGGGTAAGTTTTCATACAACTTCTCAGAAGCATCATTCATAATCTAATAATATCCCGAACTGATCATATTTCAGTCCTTATTTGTCCATAGAATTGGATTTTTAATCCAAAATGACACAAGGAGGAGCGATATGGGACATCGTTTGAATCAATGACTTGGAGCCTAAGGATTAACTAGGAAATTAAACTAGGTTTGATACTTCGTAAAACTAAAATATTCGATTTATCAAAGGATCATACTGGGTATGAAATGATAGAATGAGCCTGAGGTCTATGGGACTTGGTGTGAGTTCCAATATGTTTGGTGTGTAACATCTTACTCATTTGGAATGAGATGAAGATGTTTGGAAACACTAAGATATTAATAAAATTATTCACGAAATTCTCCATAATAGGAAATGGATCCTACATTAGGATCGAGCTGTTCAGGAGTCAGTCATGATTGAATGATGAGAAAAGCTTAAGCTATTCAAGACCTGAATAAGGATTAAAGAAGTGTTCATGGCACACGTTTTATAGAGAGTTGATTTTGGAAGGCTAAAGAGATACTAGCTTCCAGACTCATGTAAATAATGGATAAGTCCTCAAAGTATAGTCATGTTCGGACTTCATGATTGGCATGATTGCTTGAAAGGATTTCAAGCAAACGTCTCATCATAAAAATTAAATGTGGGATGACTGTAACAAGTCAAGTTCAGAAAGTGGTTTGGATAAAAAAAGTGCATCTATTGGATGGATGTGGTACCTAGCACAACCGAGCTAGTTGTAGCCTTCGAGGTGAATGACAAGTCTAAGGCAAGAGCCTTGTGAAACCTGATATCTCATCAAAAGATCTACGAAATTCTTAGACAACCATTTGTAGGCAATGATGGTGAAAAAAATACACGGTTGGACCGTGTAGATTTAGCAAAAAATAAAATAGACCCATGAAAGCATGTTGGTATCGTAGATTGGTCATTCTCAAAAGGTTCTGAGGGACATGGGTAATTGGCTCAACGGTCAAGTAGAGATTCCTGGAATGGGTGACCTAAAGCCAATTGGATTGGTTGTTTGTGATTCGCAAATCTTTATCAAATAATATTAAATTGATGAATACGGTAAGGATTCATTAAGTTGACAGTAAGTTTTGTTATGCTTACCACTAATATTGAATGGAGTTTTCAATATCACAACGAAATGCCCACAGGCCGAAAAGGATAAACACATGGAGTTGGACTACGCATTGGTTTGGCAGCCATGAAATCAACTCCTAAGGGTCGGTTTGGAACGTTCCAAGTCGAGGATCTCGAGACAAGGCATCGAGGGTCATATAGAGACTTGCACTAAGTACTGCAGTCATGTTTTCGTCAGCAGAAGGCGTAGGTCGTGTATGCAGTTTTAGTGGGTTAGTTAGCAAGCTAGTCGACTGACTGAACTGACTTACGGAAATCAGTGTAACTGGGATTCCTGGTTTTAATAATGCAGGATTAGTCCTCGAACTTGTGGAATCATGACAGTCACGTGCATAGAAAGACTGTATCTTGTATATGGCGGGAGGTGGCTGTATCTGAAAGGATCATGTAGATCGGCCTGGGAACACGCAAGCGGAAGCGTTGAATTCAAATAGCGTATAAACATAAAACACCAAATGAATAAAATTAAAATTGTGGTTCCAAGGGGTGTACCCTTGGAGTTCCCGGGAGTTCGATATAGTATTATGAAATAAAATATAAAATACAATATGGGGCTATGGTGGAAACTTAAAAAGCGAGAGGTGCAATAAATGTAAATAAGAATTACTTCTTCATTTTTTTCGAGCTTTACAAACTCTCCTTAGTTGTTTCGTTCACCTGAGGCTCCAGCATAGAAACCCTCTAGTTTGTCCACACCACACCGGAATAGGATCTCTTGATCGCCTTGCTAGAAGAGACCAAGAGAAAGGAAGAACTCCAAGAGTTAGAGGAAGAGAGGGGCGGCCGAATTAGGGTTCTAGGAGATAAGTGCGTGTGTCCTACACCTCAAACTATGTGTTGTCTTGTGTAATAATTAATTATTCTGAATAATTAATCAAAAGATATATATATATAATATATATATATATATATATATATATACCTTGTATGGATGAACTAGAATGTGTCTAGAATGACTAACATGGCACTCTCCAAAAGTGATAATTGCTAGTCAAATATTTTCTTTCCTAGAATTTTCAATGGGTTTAATTAATGGGTTATGATGGCTGAATTTTACAATTGAAATTCAACGTCCAATTGATTTTTAATTAAATTCAATTTAATTAAAATCCACCCAATTAAGCACAACATGTATTTAATTCAATTAAATACATAAGCCCAAATTATTTTTATTAATTAATAAGTCCAATTTATTAAATAATAAGGATAACCTCAATATAAATTAATCCCATTAATTTATTCTTGAGCCTTTCATCTAATAGATCTCTCATCTTACAAGTAATCCAATTACTTATGGAATTAATTCCAAACTAATTCCTTGTCCATTCTCGGTGATTTTTGTGTGACTCTTTAGGTTCACCTTTCAGTTAGATTTGGGCTAGTATCTAACACTATTATTAATTAAATTTAATTTAGTTAATAATTATTGATCAAACATTAACCAAGAAAGCCCGTCACCATGGTGGCCCTCTAGCAACGGTCCATGATATTAGAGACTATGTAAATATCCGTGTGAACTTTTAACCTCTCGAGTCCATACGGGTACAGTCTTTCCGTCTACTGTCTCCAGGCCTTAGTCTAGGGCATGTAATTTAGTGTCGGTTCCCAAATTGCTCGACATAGGAGCCCATTTCCTATTCGACCAGCCACTGTAGCTACAGATTTTATGAAGCGTAAACGCATCTCCAAGTCATAGGAGATACCGCCATCATATACTGACAGGGGATGGATCCTCTTCTTGGAACTCACCCTCCTCGCTACACACTCCGATTGTACTGGACAAGGCTTATGATGACCATGTTTATGACATGATCACTCTCGCACAGATCTAATATACAGTCATCGTGTGCACGTGACTGTCGTGATTTCTCAAGTTTGAGGGCTATTACCGTACTATCGGAGCTGGGAATTCAAGTCATACCAACCAAGCTTCCAAGGCTTCCATATGACGATCCAGCGAGTCAGTTCAGTCGATTCGACACCTAGTTAATTGACCTACTAAGATAGCATAGATGTCCCACGTCTGTTGCCGATGAAACACGGAACTCATCCAATTAATATGACTCTTAGTGCAAGTCTCTATAGGACACCAGATGTCCATTCTCGAGGTCCTCGACTTGAAACATTTCAGACCCAACCCTTGACAGTTGATTTCATGACGCCATCCAATGCACGGTCCAACTGTTGCATGATTGTCAAACTCGTCTATGGGCTTTGTTGTGATGTTTAAATGAAACATCTAGGATGAGCACAACAAAGACGATACAAAATTAGTGAACACTCATTTTATTCACTAAATAATATTACTTAAATAAAGATTGCTTGAATGGTTTCCAAAACCGCCAATCCAATTGACTTTTTGGCCACCTATTCCAAAAATCTCCCACTCGACCTTAAAGCCAATTACACGTATTTTCAGACTAACCTGATCATGGGCAATCTGCGATACCTGCTAGGTCTTATGGGTCTATTGTGATTTTTGTCGATGTTCGGTGGTCCAATCGCACCTGACATCTTCCTACCATTGCTCCAAGCAGATGGTGGTATCTAAGAATTTCCTTGGATCTGTGATGAGATCTCGGGCCCTTTCGCCTATGACATAGCCTAGTTGTCATCCTCCAATGGTGACTACTGGCATTGTCGTGCTAGGCAGCACACCCAAAAATTTGGGTGTAGTTTTTCAATCCTAA
This sequence comes from Sesamum angolense, assembly GCA_034509725.1. Taxonomy (NCBI): domain Eukaryota; kingdom Viridiplantae; phylum Streptophyta; class Magnoliopsida; order Lamiales; family Pedaliaceae; genus Sesamum; species Sesamum angolense. Next base: position 9,645,711 of record JACGWL010000014.1, on the reverse strand, counting down.
TCATTTTCCAATGGAACTTCTAAAGTTGCCATACATTCAACTCCATGATGAAACTCTTGTGGTATTCCTCTGGGAACCTTTCAAAGTTACCACTTCATCATAAAGTTTGAAAGTATGCTTATTTTTTAGCCTAAAATGTTATTCACATGATGCTGAAAGTTATTATTACTATAACTTTCCAGAATCAATTCTCCATTAGTTTGCGGTAAGAGCTCTTCTCTAACCCTTATTCCGGTGTTAAAGATAGCTCTTCAACAACTGTCTATTGCTACGTCAATGCACTCGATATTCGTGGTTGTGCTTAAAGCATAAACAACATCGGGCTTATTGCACCAAACGACATTCCCATGCAGCTTACAGCAAAGACGTAGGGAATATCAAACATCTAAGCTCCTCATCAGTCTACCACGATTGAATCTTGGATAGCTTATCCCTAGATAGGAATCCAATTCCTATATGAAAAAATTTTAGGAACAACATTCGTATCTTTGGCATTCCACAACATCTTTCTACCATTGAAAATGATAAAAGATGTTTTAACACCTATAACACTAGGAACACAATTAAGCTCCCACTAACCTTTCCTTTTGTTCTTGACCAAGTCATGTACCTCATGAACTTGTAAAAACAAGTATTCCATATATAGGATGTTTAAACCTAGTTTGAACTTTATAGTAGATATTATGGCTCCAAGCCATTTTTATCCGAATCGATGTCTTACATCGCTTCTCCTTATCCTGTTTAGACTCAGAAACTCGTACCCTTAAGGTAACTAACATTTCTAGCGATTCGTTCTGAGATTTTGGAATACAGTCAGTGTAGATTTGATTACAAATGATGTTTGCATTATTCCATAATGAACCTTCACAAATTAGGCTTCAAGTCTAATTTGCCTCCCACTAGTCCTCTGTCGTATGCAGGACCATTCCTCATACTCAAGCACTTATGTAGAATACATGACCTTAAGAAAATGACATGTTCTTCAACTTGACAGTTTTCGAAAGTTCATATCCAGATGAACTAGGTAATTCAGTGAAAACACGATCGAACCATTTCAAATTGAGGTTCAATCTCTTCCTTACCAGAGACAGTTTTACATCGTCTCTTCTAGGAAGAAATCCACAGAATGAGAATTTCATTCTCCTTGAGATACTTCAAGAGTCTCCACTATATACATGCCATTTCGATCTTATCAAAAGGTTTTTCTCCGCAACCAATTTGGTTCTCCACTACAAGTCTAACTCCTCGAACATTCAAAAGGTTCTTAGACTTGTGAACCCTCTACTAGTCGTTGGGCATTCAGGGACCTACAGACTTCCGTTTGGATCTTATCCAACAGATCGCATAGCAAGCATACTTTGTCTTACAAAATGGTTTCACGGATTTCTTCCTTCTCAAGAAGAATTCATAAGTTAGTAAACCCAATTGGTCTATTGCTAGACTCCTTGAATCTACCAACCTACTTATCCTAACTAGAGGAATTTAGCCTAGCTTATGCATGCCATTTCTATAAGTTTTGATTCTTGATTATCTAAAGCCATTTGTTTTGAGCTTTTATAATCCAATTATGAAAATGGAGTAAGACAACTTATAACTCACCAGACCCCTCGTCTAATAAAAGAAATTTGTATTGATCAAGTTTGTAGTCTAATTCGTCCAATAATTTGACTAACTAAAACTTGATCATGCTGGGTTACGTAATTGTATACTATCCTAGCATGAATATTAATGGCTAAGTCTACTTACCCTTATAGTTTTTGCAGCGATGGCCTAGCTATCGCCTAGCTTTGAGACTATATGTCTTAGCTTTCTACTCCTTTTCTTTTCTGCAAACCATTTGCGTATATGAGGTTCTTAAAATGGGTATCCAATGCCTAGGGAGTAGAATTAGTAATCACGTCACTCATAATAATTGCAACACCATGGCTGGAGAGGAATTCACGAACTCCTCTTTCAATGCCTTTTGGCAATTTATGCAAATATCATATGTGACTCTTAACTGCTGAACCATCTTTTCATTTCCTTTGCCCTCGTCTAGTGAGGCAATAGGAGTTCTCGAAGCGTTTACAGCACCTGACTCTGTTTCATCATTCTTCCTCATCCAGCGTCCGACACCCTTGTCTTTCGCTTTTGAGGTTGAAGCCTCCCAAGCCAATACCGTCGATGCAGATTCTTCAATCGTTGTATTTTATTGGTCGAACCATGTTTATCAACTCATGAATGGTCTCTTCAAGATCGTTGAGAGTTCATGATAAACAGGTTGAAGGACGCATGAAGGAACTGAAGGGTCATGTCAATGTACATCGACACTGAGATCCTTGAGCTTCTCCATAAGAATTGCATCTCAATCCCATGATTAGGTACAGATGTCCTTTAGTCATCTTGGTTCCAAAAAATTCCTCCGTTGCAGCATATCCAATATGCCGGTTCAGAGTCTCATAAAATCATTTTATGTGGTGCATTTGTCGAGCTAACAGAATCCAATCTATCATACTGCTCATTAGTCATGGAAGCAAGTATGAAGCTATGGACCTTATGATTGTCCTCATTCCTTAATCTCGAACGTCAAACATTCCTTAGGCTAGGACCCTTATCGCATGTCCGAGGGAAGTGGCTTATCCATGGTACAAGCCAGGTTCCAGAAATTGAGGACAATCCTCATATTTTGCAGCCAATTCGTTTATTAAAGCATTCCGTTAAAGAAAATAGTCTCAAAATTAAAATAATGGAAAATAGTTTCTTAGACATACTTTCTAAATGTAAAACAGAAAATACAAGTAAATTATTCCAATATTGTGTTTGAGTTACGACTTGGTCTTTTCGTCATTAACCCCACTATTTCTATAAAATCCCACCACTCTCAAGTGGGGTTTCTAAAAACCATTTCTTATTAGGTTTGGGATCCACAAGTCAATTTGCCATCCCCGCTTTTACGATTCACATAGCAAAAACCTCATGGGAGGTATCCAGTATCATTCTCATTCGATGAGATTCCCAAGATATTTTACCTGACCTCTTCACATGATCCCAAGGACTCTAAGCGAATCATGCTACTCGATGTTAAGCCGACCCATCAATCAAATCATATCTCAACTGTCGCCCCCCACAACTCGTGGGATACGAAAACATTGAGCGTATTTCTTTGTTCATAACAATAGTGTAGCTTGCCTCTATTCCAAATGTGCCACGACTCGTGAGACCACATTTGGGTAGTGGTAGCTTCCTCATCACATTATTATGGATGAAAGGCCTGGACAGATCAAAAATATCATTTTGATCCAAGTCCATTACTGGTCTTATATTTATTTAGTGTTACGTTCAACCTATCAACTAAACCACACCTCAACTGTCGCCCCACGACTCGTGAGACAGGGAAACATTGAGTGTGCTTCTTTTTACTGAATAATAGTGCAGCTTGCCTCTATTACAAGTGTGCGACAACTCGTGAGACGACACTTTGGTAGTGACAACTTCCTCACCATGTTATTGTAGATGGAAAAATTTGGACAGATCATAACCATTTTGATCTAAATGCATACCCTTGTTTGATATTATGCGTTTATTTAAATGCTTTATTTAAATGCATAATAATAAAGCATTTAAATAAACGCATAATATCAAATTCCAACCTAGCATACCCTTGTTGGATGATCACGAGCCCAACCTATGCGACCCACTGAGCCTGCAATGGATCTATGGTCTATCTAGGGTGTCCTATAAAATTACAAAGTTTATCTACCCATTATCAAGCTAATGGGCCTTGTAATCTCTATTGCATCTTCTCATATTCTGCCTTGAGCCTCCATCCTCCGTAGGCCTTCTTCTCCGTAGGCTTGCTTTAATTACATAAAATAAAATCTCACAAAATCCTATCTACTCTCATTACATCAAAAAACGAGACCAACGATCGAAAGTCAGGGGGAGTACATTAATAGGGAAGAAGAGCAAGCTTTATTATTTTAAGGCATAAAACGAGAGATGAGAAGAAAAAATCAAGAGACACGCTGGCCTAACCCAACAAAAAATAAAATACATACATGCGGTCTTAGGGCTCCTTGATCATCCATTAACAACACACAAAAATCCAATTTAATCATGCTAGAAAATAAAATATTTATCCAATGTATAAAAATCGTGCTATCAAATATCGCAACAAACAATTATATGTAAAAATCACAAATTTAAAATTTGCAATTTAAAAGGATAATCATAAGTCGTGCATCCAATGCATATAAATAAGCCAAAATAATTAAGCAATTAAATTCTAGAAAAAATTCAATTTAATCCAAAATTAATAATATTTTTAGAAATATTGCAGAAATTAGAAAAAAAAAACGACGAAAAACGACCTCAGCCAGCACGCGCACGCGCGGCAGTGCGCGTTCACTGCTTGCCCGCACGCGCACTATGCGCTACCGGCCGGTAGTGCACTGCTACAGTACCCCATTTTTTTTTTGTTCTGCAATATAAACTGAAAATAAAACAAGTATTTTTCAAAATGCTTAATCATCCCAAAAATCACAAAAATTAAACATGCTAATTTCTACATTTAATTAACCAAAATAAGTGACATATTTTAAAAGCAATAAAATTTATTTTATCATATTTATCCACACAAACCATAGCCCCTACATCGAACCGGGCTTTGATACCACTTCAAAGGATCGCGTGGATCGATCCGGGAACGCGTAAGCAGAAGCGGTGAATTTAAATAGCGTATGAACATAAAACCAAATGAATAGAATTAAATCGTGGTTCCAAGGGGTATACCCTTGGAGTTTCCGGGCGTTCGATGTAGTATTATGAAATAAAATATAGAATACAAGACATGGGGATATGGTGGAAACTTAAAAAGTGAGAGGTGCAATAAATGTAAATAAGAATTACCTCTTCATTTTTTTCGAGATTTCCAAAGTCTCCTTAGTTGTTTCGTTCACTCGAGGCTCCAATGTAGAAGCCCTCTAGTTTGTCCACACCACATCAGAATTGGATCTCTTGATCTCCTTGCTAGAATAGACCAAAAGAAAGGAAGAACTCCAATAGTTAGAGGAAGAGAGAGGGGCAACAGAATTAGGGTTCTAGGAGAGAAGTGTGTGTGTCCTACACCTCACACTATGGGTTGTCTTGTGTAATAATGAATTATTCCGAATAATTAATTAAAACATATATATATATATATATATATATATATATATATATAATATATTTGTATGGATGAACTAGAATGTGTCCAGATACATTCAATCATCCATAAGGCAATATATTCTTTATTCCAAATAAAGAATGACTAACATTGCACTTTCCAAAAGGGGAAAAATGCAATTTACCCCAGTGTTATGGGAAATGAGCAATTTACCCCGTATGAAAAATAAAAATGCAATTTACCTCCTATGTTATAAAAAATAGAGCAAAATACCCACATCAGACCGTGGTGCATTTCACTCGCCCGGGTGCATCTAGGCATATTTTTCATTCAATAAAATATTGTTTTATTTATATATATTTAATTGAATATATTAATATATTCATATTTATATAAATAATATATAATATATTAATATATATATAGTATATAAAATTATATATATATATATATAATATATATATATATATATATTCCTTTTGTCTTCCTCTTCAAATCGTCGGATCGCCATCGCCAGCGTTGCCACCCAGCCCTTCCCCTGGTACAACCGTCGCCTCCCCTTCCTCCTCGCCGTCGTGATCTCCTCTCTCCTCCCCCTTCCTCGTTCTTGCGCTGTCGCCTCTCCTTCCGCGCCCAGATCCGCCTTCCCCCCCCCCACCGTGCCTAGATCCGGCCCTCCCCCCCCCCCCCCCCACACCGTACAGATCTGCCTTGTCCCCCCTCTCCCTCCTCCTCCTCCTCCTCCTCCTGTTAGAGCCTAGATCCGCCTCCCCTTCGCCTCATTCCTGCCGGCATCTCTCTCTCTCTCTATATATATAGTCTATATATATATATATATATATATTGTATATACATATAAACAGGTAAAAAATATATATCAAATTCAATTATATATAATAAATTATTCAAATTTTATTTACTTAAATTTAACCATTGATTTAAAATAGATTAAATCTACAATATTGATTTATTAGATAAATTTGAACCTTAGATTGATGAGGATCCAACAGTTATTAAATAAGGACATAACAAATTATTTCACATTTTAAATAAAAATTTAAAAAATGCGTGTGTAATACATGAGACGCGTCAGGGAGCTATTTTGCTCTATTTCAAATAACACAGGGGGGTAAATTACTATTTTATTTTTCACTGGGAGGTAAGTTGCTCATTTCCCTTAACATAGAGGGGGAAATTGCATTTGACCCTTTGCAAATGTGATAATTGCTAGTCAAATATTTCATTTCCTAAAATTTCCAATGAGCTTAATTAATGGGTTATGATGGCCAAATTTTACAATTAAAATTCAACACCCAATTGATTTTTAATTAAATCAAATTTAATTAAAATCCACCCAATTAAGCCCAACATGTATTTAATCCAATTAAGTACATAAGTCCAAATTATATTTATTAATTACTAAGTCCAACTTATTAAATAGTAAGGATAAGCCCAATATAAATTAATCCCGTTAATTTATTATTGAGCCTTCAATCCAATGAATCTCTCATCTTACAAGTAATACAATTACTTACGGAATTAATTTCAAGTTAATTCCTTGTCCATTCTCGGTGATTTTTGTGTGTGACTCTTTGTGTTCACCTTTCAGCTTGACTTGAGCTAGTGTTCAATACTATTATAATTAAATCTGATTTAATTAAAAAATCTTGATCAACCCTTGATCAAGAAAGCCCGTCACTATGGGTGGCCGTCTAGCAATGGTCCATGGCACTAGAGACTAGGTGAATATCCGTGGATCTTTTAGGCTCTCGAGTCCATATGGATACGATCCTTCCGTTTATCGTCTACCATCTATCGTCTCCTGGCCTTAGTCGAGGGCATGGAATTTGGTGTCGGTTCCCATCCTGGACTGGACGTCTATGCTTTAATACTTGAGACTGCGTCACACCAAATTGATCGACATAGGAACCCATTTCCTATTCGATCAACCACTGTAGCTACAGATTTCATGAAGCGTAAACGCGTCTCCAAGTGTAGAGGAGATACCGCCGTCATGTACTAATAGTGGATCGATCCTCTTCTAGGAACTCACCGTCCTCGCCACACACTCCGACTGCAGTGGACAAGACTTATGATGACCATGTCTGTGATATGATGACCTCACGCACAGATCCAAGACACAGTCATCGTGTGCACGGACTGTCGTGATTGCTCAAGTCTGAGAACTACTCCCGTACTGTCGGAGCCGCGATATTTCTAGTTATGGAATAATAAAAAATAATTAATTAAATTTAATTTAATTTATTATATTTGTCGCATGCCAATGTCTAGCTGAGAGTGAACCTAAAGAGTCACACACAAATCACGAAATGTGAGGGAATTAATTTAGAATTAATTTCTGGAAGAGGTTACATTAAATTAATTCTTGGAGAGTATAAATGATTGGTTCATTTATGAGGAATAATCCATTAGATGGATAGTTCAGAATTTAATTAATTGGACTAATTATATTTTATTGGCCTTAATTAGCTAAGTGGATTGGATTCATTTAAATAATTAAGTGTTTTTTGGGCTTGTGGGTATTTAATTGGATTAAATATTCACTTGGACTTTCTTTGTTGGGTATTTTATTTAGTTAGATTAAATATTAAGTCCAACAACATTGGTATATGGGCTCAATTTAACTCATTGGACAAGTTAATTAAACCCGATCCAAAATACATCAACCTCTAGCCCATGTTGACTTTTTGTAGGTCAAAAGTAGCTGAATTTTGGATAAAAATAGAGTGAAAATTCGTGCACAAGGTTGAGGTTAAGTTGTGGAGGAGTTTTGGGAAGTGGTTGAGAAATGTGAAAGTTAGAAAACTAGGTCTTCCTTCCATATCTCAACCTCTTGATTCCAACTCTTCCATTGACTAACCCTAGCTGAATTTTCTTGTTTTTGACACTAAAATTTCATCCTCTCTCCCCCTTAGAATAAGCAGAATAATATTCTTCTCATTCCCTCTCTTCAAGTTCATCTTGGATTAGAACCAAGTAAAGAGCAAAAGAGATCGAAACATACTAATTCATAGTGTGATTTTGATTCCTCTTTTCATGGATTTAATCCTTACTAGCACAAGGATAAAAGGATAAATCTAACCTTTTAGTGTAGTGTGGACGATAATAGAGGTCTCCTACATTGGAGTCTTGCGTGGGCGAACGCTGGAGAGGAGATCTACATGTATTGCCGATTGGAGGAGAAACGTAAGGTATTCCCTTTTAATTTATGCTCTTGTTTTTTTTTTTTTTTTGATTCATTTGCCTATAGCATGATTAGATCTGCTCTTTATACACCAAACGCCTGAAAAAATATCAAGGGTACACCCCTTGATCAAGATTTAACCGTTTAATTTATCGATTTTTTTTATTTTTTGTGCTTTCGCTGCGCTTCCCGATCAGATCCAGTTCCTTCAGCTCCATCACCGTCGCCGCCTCCATGCTCCACTCCCATTGCCAGCGCCACCACCCCCTTCCGTTGTCCGGGCCACCACCCCCTCCATCGCGTGCGCACCACACCACTCCATCCCTCGTCGCCCTTCTCCCCCTTCCCCACTCCGTCCCAGTCGTCACCTTCCTCCCACTTCCTCAACTTTCTCTATCACCACCCGGCCTCCCCTTTCCCTAACTCATGCCAGTGGCCGCCTACCCTCTGTCCCCTTCCCAATGCGAACCAACCTTTCCCCAAGTCGTGTCCCGGTGCCGCGTAGCCTCCCCCTTCCTCAAGTTTCTCCATCGTCGGCCTCCCTTTCCCCGCTCCAATCGCCAGCCCTCCTCCTCCAAGCCCCTCCCATCGCTGGTCTCCCTCCCTCCGACCACTCTCTCTCTCTCTCTCTCTCTCTCTCTCTCTCTCTCTATATATATATATATATATATATATTAATTTTATTTTATGTATATTAAAAATATATATGTTAAATTAAAATTTATATAAATATTTATAACATAAATATACAAATTTAATCTAAAAATTTGATTGAAATTAAAAAATATCTAGAGCATTGATTTTGTTAGTTAAATTTGAACATCAGACTGAATCAGATTCAATGGTTATTAAACAAAGTTATAAATGTAGTTTTAAAATTAAACATTAAAAATAAAAATACATAAAGAAAATGCACGTGGACCACACGTAATTGCATGAGGGGGTAAATTGCTCTATTCAACAAAATATATGGTGTACTTTGGTATTCATTTTTTCATAAAGGTAATTTGTTCATTTTCAATATCACAGGGGGCAAATTGCATTAAATCCGATATAAATATATATATATATATATATATATATATATATATCAATTAAATTAATTATTTGTACTTAAAATTGAACTTAATTAAATTCCAAATATAAATGTTATTGTTTTTACATTTGTCATAGTTTAATTGGTTATATAAGTAAGTTATCTACATATTTACATACACGCACATATATGTCTGTTAATTTGATACAAAATTAAATAGAATTTCAAGAAGCATCCCATCATTTTCCATTTTGGTTAGAAATGCATCTGTGGGTATATCTAAAAATATTCATACACTACAGAATGTAGTAATTGCCAAACACTGTCTCTTCGACAGTGTTCGACAGGTAGCGTCTATTTATTTTATTTGACTTTACAACGTTTTGTACTTTTATAGCTTTTAGTTGTTAACAAAAATATAGAGAAAAAGATTTGTTATTACAAATTTGTTAACTATATATATATATATATTATATATATATATATATATATATATATATATATATATATATAACGTGTTTGATATCTTTTGCTATTTCTAATTCTAAATAGTCTTAAATCATCACCTTATGAAAATTTTTAGTTTTATTTGATTTATTGCCTTGAAATTTCTTTTTAAATATTCCAAAAATTTGGTAACTAGTCGAAACTATTAGAAATATTGCATCTTGCTAAATATCATTATCCCACAAAATTCCTACTCCAATTATTCATAACTCCAAATAAGAAACAATATGTAAGATTATTTATTTATGAGTGTTGTTAAAATTAAAATGTTTGGACCCAATTTCGCCCGTCAGTTACGTATAATATAATTGATAAGGAGAGAATTGCTTTTAAAAAGAACTAGTTATTCACGCATTCAGTTTTTTAATTAAAATAATTTGATATTTAATATTGACAATTTAATTGTATTTGAATTAATTAGTATTAAGATACTGACATATTAATTATATCATCGTCATTGACATTTGAAATTGTTAGCAATTATTTTTTCGTATTAGTTGTCATATATGAATGTCATGATTATACATATACCTTAATTTTTTGTAACATTTGTATTTTAGAGATTTCTTTGGTAATAATGATACATAACAAATAAAAATAAATAAATAAATTAAAAATCAGTTGGTGTTAAATATATTAATTTAGAAATAATAAATCTAATAAATAAATGGCTAAAAATAAAAGTTCAAAATACTTGGTTAAAAATTTGTTAAATGCTTCAAAATAAAACAATTACATCATATGAAATTGTAATATCAATTAAAGGGCTTACTATCATAAGATACCAAATAAAATACTATAATATTTCAATGCTTAATTTGGACTTTGATAACATAAATTGGAAGGTGTGATGTCGTCGCAAAGTAAACATTGTAATTTGGTTAAGCACCTATGATGTCACGTCCTGAAAGTAGGACTCTTACCTTAGACCATATTCTCGGGATGCGACGTAACTGAAACAACAATAATAATGTACTCACCAAAATTGGAATTCGATAACTAGAGCAACTATGAGTCTAACCATGCAGCAACATCCTTGTTGGCCTTGATTTCTTTCCTAGGTCAGCCAGATCTCGACCTCATCAATTTATTATTTGTATCTTTAGGAAGAAATTTAAACTACGTAAGCAAAAGTTTAGTGAAGCCATGAGTAGGTGCACGTGGAAGAAAATAGTCATAATTGAAAACTCAATCAAAATACTTAAAACATATTATACTGGCTGGCAATATTAATCAAGCCAGCGGAGACCATATCAGGCAATAGCCGAATCACTTGATGATCATGAATATTGCCTACAAAGATTTCATGATCATGAACCATAGTTTTTCCTTTATCTTTATTCTATCTTTCATCCTCATTGTTAGGGTTTTCGCCAATATTGTCACCTCTATCTATGTCCATACATAACACTGATGGGGTGTTGATCAAACTTGTCACATGGTTCTGCGGTGCCCTAAAAAGAGTAGCAATATGGTCCGAAGCAAGCTTCAGTGTTGCCCTTGAGCTATTCGAATCATGTTATGCTTCCAGCATCGTTTCGTTGCCAAACTTTTCCTTCCACTTACATTTAAGTTCGTTCAGTGCCACAACCGAATTCATGTCACCATGTTCAATTTGCTATATTTGATTTGATTGGTTTGATACTATCCCTTTAATATTTGTATAATTTTCTAAAGGAATAGATATGAAGTATTTGTCAAGAATAATCCATATGGTGCAACTTGATTAGCTAAACTTCTTGACTGTAACAAACAATTCTAATTGGTTGTGTACTTCACTTTGACACTTATCAACACTTGATATTATATATATATATATATATATATATATCAAAATAATAATTAAATTAATTATTTATACTTAAATTTGAATTTACTTGAATTCCAAAATATAAATAGTTATTGTTTTTACATCTGTCATAGTTTAATTGGTTATATAAGTAAGCTATCTACATATTGACATACACGCACATATATGTCTATGTTAATTTGACATCAAATTAGATGGAATTTCAAGAAGTATCCCATCATTTTCCACATTGGTTAGAATACAATTGTGGTACTATTCTAAAAGTATTCATACACTATAGAATGTAGTAATTGCCAAATCCCATCTTGGTGACAATGGCAAATTTATATTAAATTATATATGCACATGTTCTAGCAAGTGTTCATTTTACATGTTTATTTAACAATCATTACTTGCAAATGACAATGAACCATGAAACATAATGAAAAAAATTCATTAGGCCATGCATAAGGGTAAGATGATTATGTTCTAATTCAATAATGACAACAGTTCAGTTGGGTTTCATGCCTCATTTTTTATATAGAAGAGAGTTATGTAGTTATTTCATAAACACAGCTTAATGCAACCTCTTTTTGTTCTTGGAACTTAATACATCAAAAGAATATCATTAAATGCACATTCTAAATTGACATATTTGAACACATTGCTTCTTTAAAACCAATATGTATGTCTGATACAACACTCCTTCAAATATCAATTAGCTTATGTGAATATTACCTGCATAATATTGTCTATCTTTCTTCATAAATAAAAACTAAGCATGATTTTAACAATTTATCTCGAAATACCAAGATAAAGATATCAGATTCGTGCCACATTATGGCCTTAGCTACATATTTTTGAACTACAATATCTTTTAGATGAAGTCCCATGTAGACTACAAATGAAGCACAAATCATGTTCCATAATATCATGAATGTTAGGTCAAGGCACAAAACCATCAAGCCAAGCCCATATTAACTGTCTGAACTTGGTTTAAGGGTATGAAAAGTTAACATTTACTAAATGAAACTTAGCAACTTATTTTCTTTTCGAGAATGAATCCACCATATCGCTTTGTACAATCATCACATTCTGGTTGATCAAAATGTAAATGCTTGTCATCATCACAGGACTTACAAGAAGGCAAAATAACTTCATAAATTCTGGACAAATGCCCCTATAAAGGAATTAATTAGGTATGGTTGTATTATTGGCCACTATCGACAGTTTTTTCTATTAATGCGCATGAGTACTGATACGCTGGCGTTCAGAAATCCCAGTTAGTTGTCTATTTTTTTTTTTTATCTCTTTTCTTTACTTCGTAATTAGTTACCTAATTAATTGGTCGTGGTGAAGAACCCTTTGTCGATCCCTTGTGGAAAAAAAATGATTTGCTGAGACGGAACGAAAGATATCAAATTTCTACCAAGATAACTGTACCCATTTTGAAAAAGAAGGGCAAAAAGAGATATGTTATCTTAAGCACCAACGATTAATCAGCTTAGTCAGTTGTTGAACCAGAACCAAACATGTAGATTTATGTTACTATTAGAACTTGTTTTCTTAATTTTAGAACAACCCCTTTCATATTTTTCTTCCGTAACACTCTAGTCCCCAGACAAAGGAACAAATGGTAGTTCATGACTGCAACAATCAGAGAGTACTCAAGTTTCCAGAGCACATTTCTCGAGATAGGACTTGTATCTTTAGCATATTCTTAAAGTTTCTTGGATAGAATTATCAATATAAATTTTAATTTCGAGCATAAGTTCCTTTGATTCTGTATAGCTAATTAGGTACTAACAGAGTGGTCTACCCTGTATATACTAGAGTGCATCATCATAAATTATAATTCAGTCCATATATAAGACCCTAATAGTAAACCATTAAAACAACTCCGTGAATACACATAATATTAGTTAGTTTAGATTTGCATAACATGGTAAATATAGATATAGATGGTAAAGTTTAAAAGAAGAGGCAAACATTTAAATTTTCAAAACAAACCTAAAGGACTGATCTCTCGGCCTATAGGTACATCCAGGAATGACCCTATGAGATATGCATTGTCAGAATTCAAGATCTTTAGACCAAGTCCATTGCATTCATATTTCTCCTTGAACTGAATCTTGAAAGACTTGTCTTCTAACTTATGTTTCACAGGTGGTAGCCTTGGTAAGTCTTCCTTTTGGCAAGATCTTTTAGCTCACCTCCCTGAGTCTTGCCAAAGTACAGAGCTCTTCCCACTTTAGCTACTCTCTCTACGACTGGATCATTTGACAGTTCTGAGATCACACTCGAGCATTCACAGCAATGGCTGCTCCTAATGTTTGCACGTGTAGAGGATAACGAAAGCAGCCAAATACCTGCAGATTCCGTTTCCATTGAAGTGGACTCTGGTGTTTCTTGATTTTCTTTCATGTTTTTTTGTTGAAAGCAACCAAATACCTGCTCCCATTGATTTTCTTGAAAGCAGCCAAATACCTGCAGAGGGTAATGAAAGCAACCAAGAATAGAAAGGGGAAATGCAGGTGAGAGTGATGGTGGGCGGTGGGTTGGGGGTTTGACGATGGAATTATGTAAAATGAAGGGAAGAAGATGATGAGTTTGAGGATTTTTTGTGGTAATTTTAGGGTTTTCTCTTCCTCTTTTTCGTCTAAATGATGATAAAATAGGTTTTCTTTTCTGTTTTTCTAATCTAAATTAAATAAAAGAAAATTAAAAGCTAAAATGCTCAAAATATCTTTTCTTAAATATTTTTCTCTCACATTTTTTTCTTTTTTCTTTTCTTATTCCTTTTTTTCTTCAATCCAATTTTCTATTTTTTTTTTATAGTTTCTTCTTTCTCTTAATTTTTTTCCCATTATCCATTGTAGTAGTACATCATCTTTACCTCGTACAATAAATAATTGTTTTATATTATATATTATAAATAATAAAATATATAAAATCAACAAATTATATTTAAAAAAAATTATAAAAAAGTACTTAAGAAATTATCAACATAAAAGAAATTAATGTGGTGTATGTAAATGACCTAGAGTCACTTTTGTAAAAACATATAATTATCATTATATTTTAAAATAATGATAATTAGGAGTATAATTATCATATTTAAAAATTGGTGCAACGGTGTCACTACTAGTCATTTGTAAGTATAGAGTGCCTATTTTTTTAATATTAGTATAAATATTCATAAACCAAATTAATAGAACTTGAAGTAATTAGCTTTTAGAAGATATAAAATCTCTCCTACAAATATTTTGATGAATTTACTGAGGCTATGGCTAAAAGATCACAACAATAGCAAAAATGAGGGATAATAAACTGAAAAAAATTAAAATAAAAAGAACAGGCTTAGGGCCAAGAGTTGTTGTATCAAGTACTACAAAAAAAAAATATGGCTTTTGTTTACAAAACTTTTTACTGTACATTTTAAGTTGTGACGAGGATAAATTGCATAAAATCCCTCCGTGTTTTCAAATTTAGCTAAAAACTCTCCTGCGTTAAAAAAATAGGCAAAAAAACTCTTGTGTTTTTCAAAATATTGCACATTTTCCCCTTCAGTTAGGTAAGTCCTAACGACATTAATTTTTTGTTGAATTGCTCGTTATACCGTTCTTATAACAGCCATTGATTTTCAATTGTAAAAAATGAATGATCCAGATCCTAAGTAATTTAAAATATAATTTTTATTATATTATACTATAGATACACTTTATATAATGTATATATAAAAATATACTATACATACAATATATATATAATGCAATATATATGTATCAGTAGGTGGAAGTCGTGTGGAGAAACTGTCGTCGCGCAAACTATTTTGGCAATGGCCCCTTCCAATAGCCCCTGCAGCTTGGTCACCCCTTCTAAAGGGGCGGCCTCGCCTCCCCATCGCCGGCGATAACCAGATCCAGGGCGCGTTCCCCCGTAGCTTAGGCCTGGGCGATACTAGTTGCCCTGAGAAGAAGTGGGACCTCCATTGCCCAGGCTCTGTCGCCGGAATGATGTAGAAAAAGATAAATATATATATATATATATATATATATATATATATATATAAATTAAAAATAATTTAATTTTTTCAAATTTTAAATATTTAACTTAAAAATTATTTACAATAAATAATATAACTTAAATAATGGATAATAATTTTTTAGTATTTTATATTGATTAGTATATTATATAAATAAATAAAATATATTTAAATTAAGGGATAATTACGCTTACCTCCATTGTTACTATGGGAATATACAAATCCCTCCCTTTTACTATGAAAATTACATAAACATGCCTTGTTGGTTTATTACCATTACAAAATAGCCCATCGAATAGTCAAACTAACAGTTACTGATTTCAATCCAAATATTTATGTAACATTCCTATTTTATAATCAGCCCTCGCAAAAGACCCATCGCATTTCTTCTCCATCAAACTTCCCTTTCATACCATAAGAACCATTCCCCTTCCACAAGAGCCACGGTGAGAAATCCATCGATGGTCGTAACTGATTTTCAGACTTTGAAGGCTCACAACAAATTGACCCTCAAGGGTATTTTTTTTCAGCAAAATTTATAAAAATTCCACCCAAGAGGAAAAATAGGAAGATTAAATAAATAATTGGATTGAAATTAGCACTGGCCGTTAATATGATTAATAGAGGGGCCAATTTGTAATGGTAATAAACCAACAAGGTAGGTTTATGTATTTTTCATAGTAAGAGGGGGGAATTTGTATATTCCCATAGTAACAAGGGAGGTCAACGTAATTATCCCTTAAATTAATAATAATTTAATTGAGACCATGGAGGATCAAAAAATTTATGGCAAAATTTAAATCCGACCATGTAGGCAGTATGTAGAACTGACCATGTAGGCGGAAGGCAAACTAAAATTGGATAGATCAAGGGAAGACTAGGTTGGGAGCCTTTTACATTTCGTTCAACTAATAGGTTTGAATTTTAGTCAAATAATGCCACACAAAGGCCCAAACAACGCCATAAAACGATAAAATCGAGCAGCCATAGCAAAGCTGACCTTGTTCATACCAATTTAACTCAAAGACTAAAAGTGTCTTCTCTTTATTTTTATCCAATTTCTCTTTATATTTATCAGTAATAAAAAATACTCTTTTTTCTTGTTAGCCTTGCTATCTCCATTGTTATGACTAATTCAACAGTACTTGTTAGCCTTGCATTAGGCTAAATTTAAGAACGTAAGTAAATAAAAATACATAAATATGAACAAGAAAAACTTACAGTATACTCCCTACTGCTCCTTATGCAAAATAACCATTTTTTAGAGTTAAATTCATTTTACCCACCTGTTTATGCAAAAAGATAAAAAAGCCCCTATGAAAATTAAATATCAATTTCATCCCCTGTGTTACAAACAATCGATTACACTGCCCTACGATCAAGGAGAGCCTAATTTTAAGGGCAATGACTAAAATGCCCCTCCTAGCCAATTTGGCCAACCTAGGCCTATTAAAATATATCTATAATATATATAATTATTTAGAGAAAGTCTATATAGAAAAAAATATCTATTAAAATATACCTATTAAATTATTTATATTAAATTTTATATAGAAAAAATATATTTTTCTTAGTTTGTTAAATATGCTCAATATTAATTCTAATCCAATAATTAGCCCATTTTTAAATTAATTAAAGTTTAAAATTGATGAGGCAGGCAGTGCCCTTCGTCGCCGCAGCTCCCTTTTTTTTTAAAAAAATAATTTTAATTAATTAAATAATATAATAAAAAAATTATATTAAAAATATTAATATAATTATATATTTACATATAAATAAATTTTATTATTGATAAAGTATTATATAATATTTTAAGATTTATTAAATTATATAATATATTATACATCTACCAATTTTCGCCTCATTGCTGACACTTGTCCATTGGTCAAAATTTTGAATTCGTCTGCCATTTATTGGTCACTTCATTTTTTCATAATTTTGGAAAAGCTGCCCTCCTCTGACTCTGATGATGATTTTTTGTGGTTGCCTTTTGCTTCACAAGATTCTAACATTACCATTTTTATTTTTCCTTCAAAGTGGCTCTGATTCCTTCGAACAACTTAACAGGGAGGACTTCCTGAGTGAATTTCTCAAATGAATCCTGGGATTCTCCAACGAGACAAGAAGATTTATTCTCCCTTATTTGGAAGATTTCCATCAGAGATGCAACTCCTCAAATATTCTTTTTGAGATCTTTCTGCATCTGATTAAAATATTCTTCAATCATTTATTCTTTGGTGATAAATCCCTTTTTGTTTTGGATACTCTAATAAATATGTTCAAAGTGATTTTAGGAGCTTGATTTCCTTCCTTCTTAACACGAATTTTGTATTTTTGTAGCTTTTCCTCCATCTCACTGATAGTTTCTTGACCATAGTATTTTTTGGTCTCAGGATCAA
This sequence comes from Sesamum angolense, assembly GCA_034509725.1. NCBI lineage: Eukaryota > Viridiplantae > Streptophyta > Magnoliopsida > Lamiales > Pedaliaceae > Sesamum > Sesamum angolense. Next base: position 9,627,587 of record JACGWL010000014.1, on the reverse strand, counting down.
TTTGCGTTAACTTGCTCCAAAATTTCAGCAATATCTCCTCTTAATACACGAAATTTTTTTTAGGATAATTCCTACTTCTGGAAACTATTTCCAAATCCATGGAATCAAGAATTCAATAAAGAAATAGAGAGAAGTCATTCCTTCAATCCGTTTCCTCGATTTTTCTATCTGGATAATTCTTGGCGACTAATTCACCTATTCTTTATAATATTCCTGAGAAATTTCAGGGAGAATAGAGATTGGTGGACCAAAACTTATCCACCAATGAAACATCCAATTTGGTATTTCTTGCTGGAATATTAATGGACAAATTATGCAAAAACCATGTGTGTTTTCTCTTATAATTTTCATGGAGAAAGGCTTTATTAAATGCCTCGACATAATTCTAATAACTTAATTTTTTGTGATATTTCTCTCTGGGTGAATAATTAAACTCTTTACCATTACTGCTATAGAATGGAGAATTAACCCATTAGGTGAAAAAAATATATATTCACCTAGAGTAAAAAAAAATCCTATGATTATGTTGAGGAATTTAATAAAGCCTTTCTCTATGAAAATTATAAGAAAAAACACACATTATTTTTTAAAATTTGTCCATTAGCCTTCCAACAAGAAATACCAAATTGGGTGTTTCAATGGTGGATAAGTTTTGGTCCACGGATCTCTCTTCTCCCTAAGATTTTTTAGGAATATTATAAAGATGGGTGAATTACTAGCCAAGAATTATTCAGGAAGAAAAATTCAGGAAATGGGTTGGAGGAATGGCTTCCCTCTATTTCTTTATGGAATTCTCCATTCCATGGATTTGGTAATAGTTACCAGAAGTAGGAATTACCTACAAAAAATTCCGTGTATTACTACTCAAAATTTTGGAGCAAGTTAATACAAATTGATCCTCAAACCAAGAAATACTATGGTCAAGAATCTATCAATTTGATGAAGGAAAAGCTACAAGAATACAAAATTATTGCAGAGAAGGAAGAAAATCAAGCTCCTAATCCTTTTGAACATCTTTCTCAGATGATCTTGAATAAAAAGGGAGTTATCATGAAAGAAGATCTCAAAAAGAATCTTTGAGGAATTGCATCTCCGATGGAAATCTCTTCCAAAGAAGGAGAGAATAAATTTTCTTGTCTCGTAGGAGAATCCCAGGATCCATTTGAGGAATTCACTCAAGAAGACCTCCTTGATAATTTGTTTAAAAGAATCAGAGCCACTTTGAAGGGAAAATAAAAAATGAAAATTTCAAAATCCGTTGAAGAAAAAGGCAACCACAAACAATCAGGATCAGAGTCAGAGGAGAGTAGCTTTTTCAAGATTATGAAAAAATGAAGTGACTAATAAATGGCAGATGAATTCAAAATTTTGACTAATTAACACGTGTCAGCAATGAGCAACACTTGGCAGATGGAAGCCATGCGGACGCGAAAGAGAAGTTTCAAGTCCGGACACTTGGTTATAAACAACTTCCCCCCCTCCCGTCCCTTTCTTTGTCTTGGGAAAGCCCTTGGAAGTCTTCATGTGTTGTAGCTAAGGCATTTGTATTTTTTCTTAGTTATAAAAAATGGTTATTTTTCAGAAGGAGGAGTAGAAAGTACTTTTAATACTACAAGTTTTTCTTGTTTATATTTCTGCATTTTTATTTACTTACGTTCTTACATTTAGCCTAATGCAAGCTAAACAACTACTGTTGAATTATTCATAACAACCGAGATAGCAAGGCTAAAAAAAAAGAGTATTTTTTATTACTGATAATTATAAAGAGAAATTGGATGAAAATAAGGAAAAAAACACTTTGGGTCATTGAGTTAAATTATGGGTATGAACAAGGTTGGCTTTGCCATTGCTGCCCAGTTCTAACATTTTATGGCGTTGTTCAGTCCTTTGTGTGGCATTATTTGACTATAGTTCATACTTGTTAGTTTAATGAAATGTAAAAGGCTCCCAACATAGTCTTTCCTTGATTTATCCAGTTTTCGTTTGCCTTCCGCCTACATGGTAGGTTCTACATATTGCCTACATGGTCAGATTTAAATTTTGCTATAAATTTTTCGATCCTCCATAGCCTTTATTAAATTATTATTAATTTGAATATATTTTATTTATTTATAATATATGCTAATTAGATATAAAAATACCAAAAAATCAATATCCATTATTTAAGTGTATGCATAGTATATTTTGTATATATATACATATATGTTATATAAAGTGTATGTATAGTATATATATAAATATATATGAATAAAAAATATGTTTTCAATTGCTTAAAATCTGGACCATTCTTTTTTTACAATTGAATATCAATGGTTGTTATAAGGAGGGTATAACGAGCAATTCAATAAAAAATTAATGCCGTTAGGACTTACCTAACAGAAGGGGAAAGTATGCAATATTTTAAAAAATACGGAATAGAGGTAATAACCCCATCTAAAGCATCCACATCTCAAATCAGAGAAGAGAGTAGTTTAAATGATTCAAATTACAATAAGGTTGAAGAAAATAAGAATACAATCAAATAATATAGTTAAAGGTATCTATAAGGATCCCAAGTTAAATAAGAATTAACTTCATAAACTTATTTTTATATATAAATGAATATGCCAGATTTAATTGATTTTGAAATAGAAATTACATTAGTAAATTATGCAGATCTAATAATTTTTAGCCCCGCATTGCTGGCTAGGAAAGAAATTAAGAAAAAAAATTATAATTTAATAAATTTAAATATAATTTATTTAATTTTCTAATAATGATAAAAAAATGCACAAAAAACAAGCCAAAAAAGCCTAAGTCTCTTATATAGACATATAAACGGTATTTTAATCCAAAATGACCTAAAATATTTTACCTAAATGGCAGAAACCGACAACCAAGCGCACCACCTATGCGTCCATGCCACATTCCATCAATTCTTAATAGAAGGAAATTTGTTTGCTGGGGTTTTGAAAATAGGAGGATTTTTTTGGCCTATTTCCAAAATATAGGGGTTTTTTGCTAATTTAACAAAACAAGGGGGTAAATGGAATTTAACCTTCTAATATGAATTGCATTGAAATGTTTTGTTTTAAGTGCTCGTTTGGTATGGTTTTGGTTTTGTGATTAAATAGAGGGTAAATTGCAGAAAACCCCCTTTGTATTCAAAATTTAGCTAAAACTCCCTGTGCCAAAAATAGACAAAAAACCCCTTGTGCTTTTTTCAAATTATTGCATACTCCCCCTTCCATTAAGCTAGCCCTAACAGCGGTAATTTTTTATTGAATTGACCATTATACCCTTCTTATAACAATCATTAATCTTCAATTGAAAAAATAAACAGTCTAGATCTTAAATAATTTAAAATATATTTTATATTATTATATATATATATATATATACATGTATTATACATTAATTATATATAATATATAAAAATATATTATACATATACTCTATATAATAGTTATTTTTAAAAATATAATATATGTATATAAATCTGTGGTGACGGTTGCTGCCTATGTAGGTGGCGAAGCCGTCCACTACAAAAAAGTACGGGATTTGTAACGACTTTTCTGTAATGGCCAAAAGTCGTTCCAATAGTAATGGTCATTGTAACTGCCTTATAACGGTTCGCGCGCACTGACGTTATATGGGGGGAATAATTTATCTTTTTTTTGTAACAGCAGAAAACCGTGCCAACAACCGTTCCAAATCTTGTATTGTGCGTACAACCGTTATAATTTTTTGACCGTTACTATATTGTACCGATTTTTATAATGGGTTGGTTATTGTAACGAACATTTCGGTGAATACACTGGCCGTTACACGAGCTGCTACAACGGTCGTTCAAAAATTCATTACAAAAATCAACAGTTACAAACGTCATTACAAAATAACGGCTAATTTTTTAAACTGTTTTTTCAACGGCTATATTAGGAGTTCCAAAAGCAGTTACAAAAGTCAGTACAAATAATCTTATATATATATGTACAAGTTGTTTTCATTTCACTACAATTAATATTTTTGAAAATCTTACTAACCACAAACACTCTCAATACTCTGATTTTCTCGTGTATTTACTTGAGTGGCTTTGGATTAATATTTAATAATATCGTTCGAATTCTTGGACTGTCGATCAGCTTGCTAGTGGTGCTCGTCTATTGAGTTGGTTGAGCAAATAACAACAACTAATTTAATATTATATTATATTTAATTAAATTAATTATATTTTGCAACATACATGGTAATTTAATTAGTTTTTATAATCAATTTTTAATTTTAATTATATATGCTAGTTCACTGTTAATTATATGCATGTATTCACCTAATTAAGTAGTGTAATGCATGTATACATTAGTTGCCCTAATTAAGTCGTCAAATTAGCTAGAAACTAGCTTAATTATATGTGTAGATATGTGTGAATTTGCAGTTATATATCGATCTATATATATCATCATATTACGAAAATTGAGGAGATTGATGTATAATAAGAACCTTCCGGGGAGGGCAGGTCTTACACTAGAGTTTAAGGATGGGGTTAAACTTTAATAGAATGGGTTAAGGGTCAGCGTGGACATATGGATGGAGATAAAATTAGGTGCCCTTGCCGAAAGTGCAAAAACACAAAGTTTGGAGCACCTGACAAAGTCAGTTATCACTTGTGTATGCGAGGGTTTATGCTAGAATATTATAATTGGACTTCGCATGGGAGGAGATTGTGCAGGATTATTTTGAGCTCCGACTGTCCTCTAGTATCGGAGGAGCGAACCCCAACTGGCCATGTTGAGCGTACTTATCCACAGTGGGGTGATGAACAACATATAAATTGGGCGCAGAGGATGGTTTTTGATGTAGCCGGGCTGAGTTAATTTGCTTCTTCTCACGAAGGGTGTCCCTAATGATGTGCGAGGTCTTGTCTTGCTGATGCCGGTCCTAGTTCATATTGTTATTGTGGTGGCCCGTACGATTATCATGAGTCAGGGTTGCTAGACCGTTTTTACAATGTAGTGTATGCTGCATACCATCCTGTTGGAATGGGTGACCAAAAGCCAATTGGATTTGCTGTTTTCCATTCGACAATCTTTATTAAATATTATTACATTGGTGAATATGGTAAGAATTCATCAAGATGGCAATATGTTTCGTTGTGCTTACCATTCATATTAAACGGAATTTCAATATCACAACGAAATGCCCCAGAACGAAGGGTTAACCCGTGGGTTGGGCTGCGCATAAGTTAAGTAGCTATGAAACCAACTCCTAAGGGTCGGTCTGGAACGTTCCAAGTCGAGGACCTCGAGATTGGGCATCGAGGATCCTATGGAGACTTGCAGTAAGTACTGCAGCCGTGTTTTGTCGATAGGAGACGTAGGTCGTCTGTGCAGTTTTAGTGGATTAGTTGGCAAGGTAGTCAACTGAATGAAGTGACTCGCGGGAATCGTCATATGGAAGCCTCTTAAGGCTTGGTCGGTATGACTGGGATTCCCGGTTCCGATAGTACGAGAATTAGTCCTCTGACTTGAGGAATCATGGCAGTCACGTGCATACGAAGACTGTATCTTGGCCGGTGGTTGTGTCATGAGGCATGGTCATCATAAGCCTTATCCAGTGCACTCGGAGTATGTAGCGAGGACGTTGGATTCCAAGAGAGGATCTGTCCCCTGTCATTATATGACAGAGAGTTCTCCTATGCACCTTGAGATGGTTTAGACTCTAAAAGTCTTTGTCCAAAACGATTGATCGATCAGGGATAGGTTTCCTAGATCAAATCAGTAGAGTAAACGCATCTCGAGTGTTAAGCATAGCTGCCTAGTCAAGGATGGGAACCGACACCCAATTCCATGCCCTAGACTAAGGCCAGGAGACGGTTGACAGTAGGACCGTACTCGTATGGATTCGGAGCCTAAATGTTCAAGCCAACATTCACCTAGTCTCTAGTGCCATGGACTGTTGCTAGACAACCACCATGGTAACGGGCCATTTTCGGTTTTGGGATAATCGGAAATAATTAATTAAATTAGATTTCGTTAATTGTGTTGGTCACACATGCCCAAGTCTAGCTGAAGGGTGAACCTAAAGAGTCACACCCTACCACTATAGTGGGATAGAATTAATTTGGAATTAATTCTAGAAGAGTTAGATTAATTTAATTCTTGAAGGAAGCGGATCGGCCCGGGAAGCGCGGCGGAAGCGCGAATAATCGAAAAAATGGTAAAACATGAGATAATAAATTAAATTAATTCTGATCAAGGGGTGTACCCTTGATCTTTCCCTGGCGTTCGGTGTATTAAACAATACATAGGCCAAGAATAATACAAGAAAAACAGAAGGAACAAAAACGAAGTTTTACCTTTGTCGTTTTTCTCGTACGGCTACAAGCATTGTCTCCTCTCCATTTTAATTTCCGGATCCGTCCACGACGAGACCTCGATCTTGAGATCCTCCCAAGAATGACACACCACCACTAAAGGATTTGGCAATTTCGTGCTAGCAAAATCTCCACAGACGAGATGGAGATCAAAATAATCGCTATGAATTAACATGTTTTGATCTCTCTTTCATTTTTTCTTTTGATCTCCAAGACCAAATGAAAAAACTGATATGGAGAACTTAGGGAGAGAGAGAGCCACGAATTTTGTGAGGTTTTGAGAGGCTAGTATGTGTTGTGTGTGTGGCTAGGGTTTAATGAAGGTATATATATGACCTAGTCATACACATACTAGGAGTCCTAACCTAGTTAGGCTCCAAAACAACTATCCTAACCCTAGCCACCCTTTACACACGAAATTTTGCCTAAGAAATCAGCCAAAGACCTTCCAAAATTGTCCTCATTGACTTAGCCAAGGTCTAACCAAGGCCTTGGGCTTGTATTTGATGAACCGAACGCTCGGGAAAGATCAAGGGTACACCCCTTGATCAGAATTAATTTCATTTATTATCGCATGTTTTACCGTTTTTTTTATTATTCGCGCTTCCGCCGCGCTTCCCGGGCCGATCCACTTCCTTCACATCCTATGTGGGATGGTTGCACCCAATCTCAATTGGGTGCTATTGCTGAGTTGGTGAATATCAAGGCAGATACTCATATTTCTGAGTGAATATATGATCGAATATCCCAATGGGCTAATAGAATATTGTCCCCCGATCACACTGTGACAGGAGATTACTACAGCACGAAGAAATCGATAAAGGATTTGGGTTTACCCATTGAGAAGATTGATGCGTGTAAGAATGGTCGCATGTTGTACTGGAAGGACGACATCGATTTGAAGTACTAGAATTTTGTGGGGATGCTAGGTACATGCCCTTCCAAGGGCGAGACCCACGCTGGAAGAAATCCCCGCATGTTGTCCTTAGGTACCTGCCGATTACTCCCCGTCTATAGAGGTTGTATTCTTCGAGGGTGACTGCCGAGCACATGACGAGGCATGCCACACATCAGATAGAGGAGGGGTTGATGTGTCATCCATCTGATGCCGCGGCGTGGAAGCGTTTTGACAGATGTATCCTGATTTTGCAGAAGAGCCTCGTTAAGTTCGGCTAGGCCTTTGCACAGACGGTTTCACGCCGCACGGTCAGTATGGTCGTGCTTATTCATGTTGTTCAGTTATCATTACACCGTACAATCTTCTCCCTGGTATGTGCATGAGTTTTGTGTACATGTTTCTGACGATGGTCATCCCTAGCCCTTATAATCCGAAGCGTCTAATCGATGTGTACTTGAAACTGTTGATCGAAGAGCTGCCACAGTTATGGCATGTGGGTGTTAGAACGTACGATCATACCACGGATACGGCATTCATCATGCGGGCGGTGTTGATGTAGACTGTGAACGACCTACCCACTTATGATATGGAGCGCATTAACCGGGTTAGTATTTTATTCCAAAGCTTATGCTCGACTACGGTGGATGTTCACTAGTTTCATGAGTTGGAAAAGTTTTGCCATCATACTGTGCAACCTAGAGAAGATATTTCCACCAGTCTTTTTCGACTTAATGAAGCACCTCACTGTTCACCTGTCGTATGAAACACGCGTAAGGGGACTAGTGCAATACAGGTGGATGTACCTATTTAAAAGGTTTGTACATGAGTTGAAGAAGAAAGTAAAAAGCAAAACATGTTGAAGCATCTATTGTCGAGGCATACATTGTCGAGGAAATCGGCTTATTTACGTCACAGTACTTTGAGCTGGATGTGCAATCCAAACGAAGCATGCCTCGTAGATAATGTGTGCACGAGCAGCGATCATGGAATCTAGGTGTCTATTTTCAACTATCCTGAAGAGCTAGTGGTGCCACAAAAAAAGGATGGCTTAGTGGACCAGAACAATACATCAACGAGATGTACATTTGACCAACTGTGAAGTAGTCACATCATATTACCAGTAAGTTGTTAATTCTAATATAAACCGGCATTTTTAATATACATGTTAAGTTTATGCATTTATGTATATAATTGCATCCATTGTATAGATCTTACTTAAACAAGTTGTATAAACACCACCATCCGGACGACCCAATTATTGATTGACTTGAATCGACTTAATTCAAAGATTGGTTCAAATGACGTGTAAGTTAAACACAATCTTTCATTTGAAAATTTTAAAATCATGTCATCGCAACCTTCAAATTAATTAAAATAACTTATCATACATATATATATATATATATATATTATATATATTATATATATATATGAACATGTATGTACATCCCGAGCTGAATTATACGGACAAAAAGCAACTGAAGTGTCATTATTTGGGTCCTAGTGCAGAAGACATCGGTCCCTTGCTACTTTGTTAACAGGTACAACTTCCAGACTGAACATCACAACACCGACAAGTCAACCATGAATTGCTGGGTATGTGTCAAAATTTCATCGTATACAGACAAGGAAAATGACTTATGAATCATTCAAGAGATCATTCAGTTGGCATTCCCACTGATATCGAACTTGAACATCATTCTGTACAAGTGTCTATATAACAACACTTGGAGGATTTTTTCTTCCCCTCCTCCTCCAAAAACCCCCCCTCTCTCTCTCTCTCTCTCTCTCTCTCCCACCCCTCTATTCGCCCGCCGCCCCCACCTCGGTCCAGCCGCCTCCCACCTCTGTTGTACGCCCCCACCTCCGTCGTTGCCCCCACCTTCGCCGTATGCCATACAGTCTCTCCCTTGCTCGTTTTCTTTTTCTTTTTTATTTTGTCCTTTTTTTTATTTGTCAAATTCTGTCAAATATTTTCAGAAATATTTTCAAAATATATTTTTCAGAAATATTTTCAAAAATAATTTTTCTGAAATTTAAAAAAATTTTTCCGAAATTAAAATAAATTATTGAAATTATTGTTGATTTTAGGGAATTTTCTGTAATTATTGTTGAATTTAGGGAAAGTTCTGAATTTTTCAATATTTTATGTGATTTTATGTATCAATATGTAACAATATGATTTTTTTGATAGTTCATGACTATTTTCTTAAATTTCTGTGATAATAGGTAATTTTCAGCCATTTTCTATCATTTTAGGTAATTTTGGGATTTTCAGAAGTTAGTGTTGATATATATACATATATATAATCATAATAGTAATATTTAGTGATAGTAATTTTCAGAAATTTTAGGTAATTTTTCTGTCATTTTAGGTGATTTTCTGAAATTTTAAATAGATTTCTGAAAATTAAAATAATTTTTGAAAAAAATACAAATTTTCACATTTTTTAAAATAATTTTTCTGAAAATTAAAATAAATTTCTGAAAAAAAAACAAATTTTCACAAATTTTAAAATAATTTATCTTAAATTAAATAATTTACCTAAATTTCTAAAAATATAAATTTATTTTTTGAAATTAAAAAATAATTTGAGTTTAAATAAATTTCTGAAATTAAAGTAACTTTCACAAGTTAAAGTGTAATTTGTGTAGTTTTTGTAAATTGGACTAATACGATCTTTTATTAGGAAATATATTGTATAGTGGTATAATTTATTGCAATTTTTACAAAATTGGAGGACCTTTAGGTAATTTTAGGAAAATAGGTTAATATTAGAAAATTATGGACTACATTGAAATTTTTAGAGAAATTAGACACTTAACAACAATTTTTATAAAATTAGAGGACCTAGGTAATTTTAGAAAAATAGGGTAATATTAGAAAATTCTGGACTACAATGCAATTTTTATCAAATTAGAGGACCTTAATATATAATTTTAGAAAAATACAAGATTTATGAAATATTGAAAAATAGGAAATGTGTTTTTAATGTTATATGTTTTTAAATTGTAGATAATGACTAATGGTGTTCTACCTCCTCTTGCACGAGGACATCGGGGCCAGGGCCGTGGTCGTGGCCCTCCCAACCCTCCCCGGGCTAAGCCAGCCGATTCGGCCATCCCTTCATCGGATGCTGTGTCCCAGTTCCCGTCGATTTCTACTGACTCCGGAATAGTGGGGTCAAATGCAGCAGGACCCAGCAGTTCACAGGCCCCGGCCCGACCGTGGGATGAACCACGACCACCATTGCCACTACTTCTCCTACAGGCCCAAAGGCATTACATCAGCCTCCAGGATGTGAGGTACGACCACTATTTTTATTTATTTTTTATATAACTTATATTTTTTATATTTTTTATTGGTTTCAATATTTTCAATGTTATTTTCAGGTACACTGCCATCAATAATGCGATCAAAGGGCATTATCTACATCCTTGGGCCAACATCTCGCAGATCCCACAGGAACACCAGCTATTCTGGTTCCAAGCTGAAGGTAATTAATTATAATATTATTTATTTTTAATTCAAATTTATGTTTATTTTTTTATTCAAATACTACTTTTTTTTTTTGCTCAATTTTGCAGGTTTCTTACTGGTGGGATTACGATGATGAGATCATGTTCAAGGTCGTCAAGTCGCAGGTCGGAAGTTACTGCGGAAGCGGTTTGCCGACGCCCGCAACTAGTTGGTCAGACCGATGTGGCTGGCCTTGGAGATCTGGCGCCAGCTTCTAGAGTTTTGGGCGAGCTCAAAATTCCAGTCACAGTCGGCCAAGAATAAGATCAACCAGGCGGCCAATCCAGAAGCAGCGGCCAAGGTTTACCGCGGTGGGTTGTCATCCGTTGGGCGCACATTCGCGAGCTTGTAAGTGCATTAATTTTTCTTAGTAATTAATTTTTATTTTTTTGATCACTAATCAGTTTTAACAATGATTTTTGAAAAGGAGACACAACTCGGACACCCAATCAATCAGATGGAGGTGTTCGAGAAAGTGTACAAGAAGAAGGATGACGACCAGTGGAGCGGTCCGAGGGTGGAGGAGGTCGCGGTACGTATTACTTTTTTTAAATTAATTTTTTAGATCTACAATTATTTTTTTAATCTATTTATTTAACCTATTTGCAGATGTTCTTGAGGCTGTTGGGGGAACGCTAGAGATAAGAGAACAGCAGCGAAAAACCTACACCCTCATCTCCAGCCTCTGTGTCCGCAAACAAGTAGCAGTTGTGGATGTCAGCAGTTGGCGGTCGGAAAAGGGGCCGAGTATTCGATCTTGGCTCCGAGGCCCACCACACGATTGCTGGACCATCATAGCCCAGCAGCTCCACTGCTCCTACGGCCTCGCCACCACAACCAGAGAGTGACGACCTACGTGATCGAGTGTAGATGATCGAGCACTACATCAGGAGTCGCGATCCGGATTGGCCCGTTTGTATAGTGCCACAACTTGCAGCTAAACCCCCCACCCGACTGTGATGACGAACATGCGGCCACAGATGCCCATGATTTAGAGTAGGATTTTTTTTAATTTCTAATATTGTAAAAAAATTACAATTTTAAAACAATATCTCTGTTTTTATAATAATTTTATTATTATTTTTTGTTATATTATGTGTTTTTTATAGGATGTTGCAAAAAAAATTAAATTGACTAAATTAAATATTAAAAATAAATAATAATTAATAAATAAATAAAACATTATTATAATATATTAGAAAATAAAATAATTAATTTTTGAAATTGTCTTTGTGAAGGCTTTTGTAACATCAATTGAATTGAGTTATTTTATAAGTCGTTACAAATACTGTGCTAAACAGTAACACTGCTCTAAATTAGTTGTTACAACAACAGTTACAAGGACCGTTACAACATCATAAACGAAAGCCATTACGAAGACCATTACAATTGCCGTTACAATTAATGTGCCTAAACAAGTTACCAAAATGTTTCAGAATGTTACAAAAAGTACTACAACAGCCGTTACAAATATTGTTTACACAAGCCATTACAAAAAAATTACAAACTATTATTTCATAATTCGACTTAATTTGTAACGGCTGTAGAAAGGCATTACAACAGCCGTTACAATTTGTAACACTTTTTCATTTGACCGTTACAAATTATTTATAACGACTACTATAGCCGCGGTAGGGCAAGCCGTTACAAAAAATT